>PPHD01005148.1:0-26954 GCA_002909625.1 Bambusicola thoracicus | reverse complement strand
GAACAAGACTAGAGTCAAATGGCAATACTTCCGTTAACCTCTGTGAGAATAAGGCTGGGACTTTATTATCCTATTTATAAAAATACTACTGCCTGGGAGCTGAGTGTGATTCAAAAGATTAAAACATCCTTGTAACAACAGCTGTGTAGCCACCACAACTGAAACACCCAGAGGCAAAATCCCACTCCTATGGCTATAATATGAGGAGCATGTTAAAATGCTTTGGCATTTTCAAGAGGGTCTAATGATGGAGAGGGAGTGACTAAGCGAGATAGTCCAAGTACCCAGTATCTGACTTCAGTTGCATAAAACTCTTGGGAAAACAATAAGGTATGCTTTCAGTTACTGCCCAAAACAGACTGTGACAAGCAGTAGGGCTTCAGTACAAGAGTCATATATGAAGTGGAAAGTACTCTTCTCAAGTAGCTAAAAAGTGGAATGATGACTAAGATAAGAAAAAGCAGTGATGACTATAAATCCACCATGAATTTAATGCTATATTTAAATTATGTTTTTATGGCAGTAAGGTAATACAGATGAAAATGATAATCTGTCATGTTGACAGCTGCATAGAAAGGAAAGATGCTTACCTCCCTGGTAACAAAAGTTAGGACCCAAGTTAGAAAGCTGAAGGCTTCAAGTCCTTCAGCACCCAGCTCCCTATTCCACACATATTTAGCATCTCAGGAGATAAACGGCAAAAATGCCAAAATGCTTTCTGACAAAGAGCACTCCTTGCACAAGTGTATCTTCTTCAGAGGCACCCATAGCAGTACTACAAGAACAAAAGACCTAGCAGAGACAGATTTTCCAAGTGTTTTACAGGATATCATTTCCTATTTCTAATCTGTGATTACTATTATTATATTTCTACACACTGTTTAGATGTTATTGAATTGCTACCAAAAAAAAAAAAAAAGCTATATATCTCCAGTCAGAAAGAAAGAAGCACAGTAGACATTAAGAGGATACGAGCTTCAAAGTTGCCCATCCCATGAAATAACACGTATAATCTTTCTAAAATCATATCAAACAACAGATAATCAACAATTATCTACTCGTCTACTTCAGATCAACTGCTAGTCCATATGAACCTACCTTTTTAGAGATAGTAGACAAGGAACAAACAACATACAACCTGACTAACATCAAATAATGTCACATTACCACAGAATTCATACACATGCTTCTTCATATAGACAGATAACTGAAACAGAGTTAATAAATGCTTGGAATCCATTACAGCAGCCAAGAAGGAAGCAGGATTTAAAAGCAATCTTGGAAGATTTAATCTTCAATATTTTTAAGCCTCTCTCTGGAGCATATAAAACATGGATGCCAAAGCAAGCATGATTGATTCAGCAGTTTGTCTGTTTGTTTAAAATATAAAAATAGAGGCAGCTACACTTTAATCTATACACATGTATCAACTCAATACTTAGATTTTAGAAAAGAATTCATAAAATGATTCTGTGATATAGTGACAAAACATTTCAACTGAATAAATTTGTTTTCTCTGTTGTCACTCTCGACACAGTTCATCTACCACAAATTTTAAGCTATTAAACACTGATTAACAAAAATCCCAAAGTTTCACCACAAGGACAATTGCTGGCACGCATACTGCTATGCCAAGAATGACTTTGTGAAGAAAATCTATAAAATTATAAAATTTGTTTTAAAAACCACACGGACTATTTAATGGTCATCTAGTAACATAACTGCTCAGTCGTTCATTTTCTAGCAATGAGATTCAAAAATAGCGCTTAGCATTTTTATTATAGAAAGCTGAGAAGTAGAGTTAATATTATTAGACTTGTCTATGTTTTAATCCAGTGGAAACCTGGCATTGATCTGATACAGTTCAGGATGATGGAAGTGATGCAGAAATAGCCAGAGAACGAGATTAATTCCATGTGCAGAAACCTGATCTGTGCCTCTTGAGCCATATGTGAAGTAGCAATGCCAGAGGATAATATTCACTCCCACCAAGAAAATGGATTTCATATATAAATAAATCAGAAAATAAGTTAAAATGGCCAATTTCAACTTCTCTTTTCCAGGGATGAGAAACTGGAAGGTGCTGAGGGCTTTGACTCATTACCTAATCACTTTTGAGAGGCATTCCATTACAGAGCTTCCAGAACCAGAACTGGAAATGGAAAGCACAGCTTTCAGAGCAGTCACATTTCTAGCAGCAGATATCTTCCAGCTGTGCAGTATGAACAATAGGGATGTTTTCCCAAAAGCTGGCCATCTTCCTGATTGAAAATCCCTCAAACTTCTTCCCTAACCTTAAAAATAAAAATAAAAATAAAAAATAAAATAAAAAAATCACTCTCCCAAAGAGGAAAGTGGGTGAAAGTAGTGACAACATTTGAAAGTTTATGCTTTTTCTCTAATTTCTATTAGTACTCACATTTCTTTCAAATTGTAATTAGTATTCTAATCCAAACTGGCTAATAGAGCACCGCAGAGAAGGAATGTAAGTGTTACTGATTTAGTGTTTCTCACTAAGAAGGATGGTATCACGTAAGCACCTGTAAGATGTAGTAGTCTTCTAAATATAAAACAAAAACAATTGGGAAAAAAATGTGGGCCTTCACAATCACCCCTGATGAAGAATGACACTATTAAATAAATGACTTTGGGGAAATAGTAGAAAATTAAAGATTTAATATATAGTGTAGTTATGTGAGTTTAGTTCTAAGTTTACGGTAGTTGCACAAGTAGATGTAACCAACATCACTCCAAGGCTTAATTTCTGCACTCTAAAACATACCTGAAAGGGAACACCAAGTCTACCCAATCTCTGTAGGATTAAGACAACATTATTCAAATGTCAGTTGATAGCTTAGCTATCCTAAGTAGATAACTGCATATTTCTTAAGCTGGAACAAGATATAAAGGCAGGGAAAAGATCTGCCTTTTTCACCATATCTGAACCTGAAGAAAACAAACAAACAAGTTACAATAATCATACCAACAAAAAAGTTTCACCCCCTCTTTGGGGAACTGGATCTGTCAGTTTATTGGGTTTCTTTTTCCTGTAATAAAAAATTAGATTTGTACAGTCAGAAAAAATTATATCATCTCCTAAAAATTATAGCCAATACTAAAAAGAACCTTTGAAGAGAAGTGGCACTCATGCTATGTACTAGGTTAGCAGATTACAGGTAATACTTAATCAGACATGAACAAGCATGTTTAGGTCAAATAAACGTAGTAAATAACCAGGTGAAACTAAGTATGTAGAAACACCACAACACTTTTTTCCTATTTACTGCACTTCAGCAGTGGCTCACATTACTGTTCCGCTCAATAGATAAAAGAATTTTCATGTGGGTTTGTTCCTCCCTTATTCTGCTGTTTCCTGAATAACAAGAGGAGTATCTTGTCTCCTCCAGCCCATTTGGTCTCTCTGCTTTTGTGTCCCTTCATATAAACTGGTAAAAAATTGATGAATAACAATTACTTCATGAGTCATATGATCACAGTGTACCTTCACTACAGCAATAGATACTGGACTCTGCAAAAAATATTTTAAAATGCAGCAATATTAATATATTAATAAGATTTATAAGCCTAAATGAAGAAAACAGAACAGGTTCGTATTACCGGTTTTGAACTTTTTGAAGCTATTATTCTGCATTTCAGTTTGTGCTACTGCCACAAGGCCTAAGATGACCTCTTACAAGGTGTTCATCCAGAGCCAAATGGAACACGAGGAGCCCAGGTTCACCTGGGACACATAGTTACTAAGGAAATGGAAAGCAATAATTAAAAAAGAAAAAAAGACTGAACTATGAAAAGACACAATTTTAAGCCTATGTAGTCAGAACAAAAAAGAATGACTATCACTAATGGCTTTCTATGTCAATCTCATTCATTGCGCCTTAGCCCAAGATGTAAATCAGTTGCAGAGACAGGAACATTCCAGTCTCCAGGCTGATGGTAACAGGCTGTAAACGATTTCCCAGATGCAACAAGAATTAATTTTGTATCACATCTAGTCATACAGAGTGCTTTTTCCGAAGTTATGAGATAGGTCAGTTCTCCTTGCCAGGAAGCTCTGTCTGGCAGTCTGTGCATTCCAGCTCTCCTCTAGCCAACAGTAAGGCCAAAACAAATTTGTCATATTTACCTGCCAGCTCCTGCTTTCCAATTTTCCTAGACTTTTCATTAGCAGATTGGAAATTCATTACTGCAGACAGCATAATGGGAAAACAGAATGCCAACTCTACCCCAAAATGCTTAGTTTTAACATGTAACAGCAGGAAGCTGCGATCTTTGCCATTCTCCACTGGCACAATAACAGTGCCTAATATTTAACTGGTTGACTCCCAAAATCACTCTATCAAAAATTACGTATCCATACAAGTAGGTTTTCTAAACTATACTTTGGGGTTGGTTTTTTTGTTTTGTTTGGTGGAAGTCTTGGGGAGTTGGGCTGTTTTGGGTTGTCTTTTTTTTTTTTTCTCCAGTTGGTTGATGTTTTTAAGCCAATTTGGGAAGCAGAACCACATGGTATAAATGAATTTGGAAACATTTTTACTCAGTATTAATTAGACAATAAAACATGTTTCTTACAACCAAAGAGGCTCCCCTTCCCTACGGAGGAAGAGAGAACATGGTTATGAATCAAACAGTACACAAGACAAAAGCTGTTTTACTCCAGTGCTGTCAAACCAACTGTAAGAAGGGAAGCTGGTCTCCTCACCTTCACGTTTAGTTGAAACAAACCTATAATTTTAGTCTAACTTGCACTGTGTAAGATGACTACCATGATTACTACAGGCAAAGATGTTTATTCCAGGACAGAAGAAAGCGCTGTGGGAGGATTGCAAGCCCTGATACCTCAGTCTGGACAGTACACCAATTATTTCATTTCAAAAACATTCAACTCATTTTTTCCAGTTTTGAAAAACCAATCATTTTATCAATCATTACTATTCTCAAAACACGACATTTCTCAAACTTTGGGCTATCACATACCATTAAAATGGTATTACTTCCAAACCATTTAAAAAGAGTAAAAAAAGACCACAGCTTCTTGTAAATAGTCTTAGCAGAATTAAAGGGTATCATCCAGGATTATCACAGTCAAATGAAATACAGACTAAATAGGTCAACACCGCGTATTTGCTCTCTCTGCTTTACTGAACCCTATTTTTCCACTATGAAGCCACCCTTCAAAAAAAACAGCCAATAAAAATACTCCGTCAAAGTTTTCTCATTTCTTTTTCTCTAGAAAAAGAACAAATAAAATCAAATTTTAATCTCTGGTGCCAAGTACCTGGGCTCTTTGTCAACTCACTAGAAAAAAAAACCTCAAAGTATATGTTGAAAATATTCAGCTGTCAGAATAAAATTCAGGTACTTCGAAGGTTACTTTTCCATTTCAATGAAGGAAAAATCATAACAAATCCTTTCAGTAGAGATAATGGCCAAGTAATGTTTTTTTATGAGTACAGTGCAACTGCATTATAACACAACTGAGGTGCATTACTTAGTGGGCCTCAAAGCTGGCTCCTAGAAAATGCCACTCTTTAATATTTGAACCTGAAACACGTTCTTGTTTCACTAAGGTTTCTCTCCTATTTCTTTATATCGATTTTCTTCTCTGCTTGGGACATTTGAGGAAGCTTTAAGAAATTCTCTTTTAGGAAAAAGAAAAATCAGATAACTCTGGAATAAGATGACCAAGCTGTTAGTCTTCCCATGAAACACAAGTGAAAACAGTTAAAGAAATAGACAATTGTGAGCACTCTTTGTCCAGAGTCTGCTGAACAGTTAACTGAAAAGGTCACAGGTATTATAGATGTAAAGGAGCTTAGCTATTGCTATATGCTGCAGAAACAGATTGCCATGGAACCCTAGTAAGTAGAAGATTTTGTTAGCTGAGAATATTCAAGGCCCTGGCAATTTTTTGCTCTGACAGCTAATGAAAGCTTACTTTCATAAATTATGTAGTGAAAATCTTAACCTGCTCAATCTGATGAAACATAGAAAGTGGTTCATGAACCGAGCAGTCTCCAAAAGGATTCCCAGATACCCTGGGCTGCATATATTTCAGGAATGTGTGGCAGCACTTAGTTTCTACAAACTCCTTACATTTTATTGGCACCTGATAGATTTACCTTAGTTGATTTTAGATCTCAGCTAACTTGAACTGGAAATAACACACATGAAAGTGGTTTAATAAATAAATCATAGTCACATGGTAAATATTTGAGTACAGAAAAAAACCCTGCAATTATGGTCACAGATGTAAAAAAATTTTAAAAGCACAATTCTAGATTATAATAAGCAAGAAGCACCTGCTCGTGTGCTAGAGAAGCTGCAAACTTCCCTCAGCATTGGTCCATTGGCCTGAGGAATTCAGACAAGCCGTTCTCATCTATTTGCCCCACCTAATGCTAAGCCTCCACTTAAACCACATTTTTAAAATTTGGATGCTACAATACATAACCTTTTAATCCAAAAGTATTTAAGAACTCATATCAACTGCTAGATAAGAGTCAAAAGCAGTATAAAACAAGTGGTTTCAATGCAGACTAGCTTAAGTAACCTCACGTATGTGTCTCAAGAGGCTCTCCTCACCTGTGTGCGGTGCAGAAAATAAAAGAACAGAAAACAAATGTTGTTGCTTGCCATGTGACCTATTCCAGTCAATTTTACTACTTGCATTAGCTATATTTTCTTCTGTTTCAAAGTTACCTATTGTAAAGTTTCACACTACCTAAATCCTCCTGGGGCTTAATTGTATACCCTCAGGAAATACAGGACCCTCTGTGATGGGGATCATAAGATGAGGAAAAAAAAATGGGAGATCATAGTGGTATTCTAAATGTGTGAGTGGAAAACCCCGAATGTAGAGCTCCTTCCTTTGGAAACAGATTTTCCCAACTCACAAGAAAATTTCTAGCTGTTAAAACTTTCTCAGAGTTTGATTACTGAATAACTTCATTTCACTTCAAAATGGAAAAATCTAGTATTTTTTGGATGTTAGCTACAGCAAGAGTTTTCTTCACCTCTCTTGTACTGAGACACAAGCGGTTGTAAACATGAAAACGTTATGTGCAGCCCCATACAGCCTTAAGTTCTTATTGTCTCCATCTTAAAGCTTTCAGAGAAACAGGGCTGTCATTACACTCTTAGGGTTTCTACACAAATTGATACTTCTATCCCTTTAAAAATATATATTATTTGATTCATTTTTGGCTAATCTAAAAGCTGTAATGAATAGTTATATGACCTCTGCAACTGCATTCTGCATTTTCTGTATTTGACATCACAGTGATGATGCTATACGAAGCAAAAGACAGGCCAGATCCCAACAGCAATAACTTCTATGCAAGTGTCATGGCTTCAGAGCAGTCATTCCAAAGACAAAATGGAAATCTACCAGCTCTCAAATTGTAATCCATGCTTTTATTCCAAATGAACTGGTCAAAAAATTGAGAAGGACAGTGATAGATTACCCATTATCATGCAGGAATATTTGGCAATTACAAGTTAAGTAGCAGCATTCAAAATTGCTACTGGTGCTTAAAAAGATATAGAGACTTCATAACATGACGTGCAAACCTTACAAAGATCTTTAGAAAGGTGATACCTCCTCCACATAATAAAGAGAATGCAAGCATGAAATAAATGTGCAAGTAAGAAGTTTGCTAGCCTGCAGAGGTATGTCATTCATAAGGACTAGCAGCAAAATTAACAATTCCATGCATTCAAATTCTTTTCTCCCACATATATCAGTCATGATTATGAAAGTTATCACAGGAAAAAAAAAAAAAAAAATCAGAGTAGGCAGAGAAGATAGTGTTCATAGAAGCAGATTTGTTCTCAGGAAGACAGCAAAATCAAAAGCGTTTAAATTAGCAGAGAAGTATCAGGTTTTCAGGGCTCAAGGCTTCCGTGTTGGAGAGCTGGTTCTTTTTACTACATTTCCATAATAGATACCCTAGTGGCCTTTGAACATCATCTGCTTCCTGTGGTTAAAATTCATCACCTACTTCTACCATCCTCCTCTTTATGTTCATCAGCGTAATGAAATAAGCCTAGCAGACATCTGGTCTTGACCATCCTAACTGAAGCACAACGATGCTCTAACATTACCTCTTCCTAAAAACTAAGATTTTGATCTTCCATACTGCTACTTGCATACTAACAGCACGTGCTTTTCAACAGCCATTTCAAGGTTTAAATCTACTGGTTCTAAAAATGAAATGAACCCTAAAAGTTAGGCACACTGCATCCTGAAAATGTGTAGCTTTGCAGAACAGTGACATAGAAAACTCTTTTCTTTCTTCTGCCAAACTCCTTATATTTGGCTCTGTTATACCATCTTAGTTACCATTATTCTCCATTTTCAGTGGAGGAGGTTTTGACACATTAGAATCATGAGACACCACTCCTTTGTAGGCTATACCTATGCTGTACTGTATCCATATTGTGCAATAGGCTGTAGGATCATTCACACTGAGGACCTGCCCTGAGCACAGTATGGCTTTCTTCTACCTATATGCCCGCATTTCTGTTCCTTAGACAGCTGGGTTCAGGTTGAAGGGAGAGCAAAAGAGGAAAAAGTAGTGAGGCCCAGAGCTCACCCCAGCACTAAATGAGGTCCAGCCTCTCAGCTGGGTCATGTCCAACAGTGCTCCTCAGTTCAAATGCAGACGAAATAAGAAACAGCCTAAAAAGCACATGGCCAACCTTCCTTTTTTCTTTCACAGACAAGAGACAGAAAGGGACACATCCAAGGAGCAGTGTGGAGTTCAGGTCCTACATTCTGAATGTTGGCAGCTCAACAAGGTGAGATTGCTTTTGTTTACAGCATTCATGTCATAACTCTACGTGGCTCTTGGTATTATCAGCAACTGGGAGGTAGAATGGGGGGGTGCTTACAACAGCAAGCTCAAGAATAAGAAAGCCATCCACTCGAGTAAGTGTAAGACAAAGCTATGGACAGAACGCAATATTTTGGACATTGAAGTTTTAGAAGTTAGTCTTAATCACAAACACCAACATCAGAGATAACAGGGAATTAAATTCCAGCTACTCATATTGCTTGAAGTGGCATTCCCCAGCAATCTGTCAACAACATGTAGCATAAATATCCAAGCAACATTTAAACACATTAGAGCATAAAACGAAAAAACTAATCTGCAATTAAGTGATTTAACGTCAGTTCTCCAGTAACAAGCATCACACAGATATTTCTAAAAGTATGTCTGAAATAGCACTTACATAATTTTTTTCATTACTAAGGACCTTAAAAAAAAAAAAATGTACCTCTCAACAGCACAACTTGACATAACTTCCATTCAAAATTATTCCTATTTAAAGGTTGGTTACATTTTTTCTCCACAGAAAAAGTGTATATTTTAGAGCAATCTTACCACTATCAGATACCAACTGAAATGATTTGTTATCAGAGAGAGCAAGAGCTGTTTGAAGCACTTCAGTCTTAAACTACGTATGAGTAATTTCCGTAAGTCATCAAAAAGAAATTTCAAAGGCAAACAACAGTTTTAACTTCAGTTCAAATGGCAACTATGTACACTATCTTCAAAACACTTGCCCAGAATGACTTTCAATGAAATACCTACAGGAAATGAGCCAACATCCAGTGACTAGACAAGCGAAGTGAAGCTGTGTTAATGAAAGCCTTGAAATTCTCCCAAAATTCTTCATTTATTTACATAAAGCCCTTTCAAACCATCTAACAAAAAATATATCTAATTTTTATAGGTAGAAATACATGTTGTTGTGGTCTACTTAGGAAAGAAGAAAGCACCAGCTCTTCTCTCCCCTTCCTTTATGAAACAGCAGTCATAGGTTGCACATTTGTAGCCCTTTTTAAATAGCCAACATAACATAGTTCTCAACCCAGACAAGCTCAGTTCCTCAGGAAGACTGATTCCAAACCTGAGAGAAATTCCTCCCTTTCCTCAAAGGAAGAGAAACAAAGTAAAATCACAAATTCTACTAACCTTCTGTATCATCTCCTTCATTATCTGTACAGCTAAACAATCATCTTTTCAATGATCAGGGCAATAAAAACCCGTATAGAATCACAGAACTGCTCAGGTTGGAAAAGACCTTAAAGATCATCGAGTCCAACCACAACCTAACCATACCACCCAAACTCCAACAACCCTCCACTAAATCATGTCCCTGAGCACCACATCCAAACAGTTTTTAAACACATCCAGAGATGGTGACTCAACCACCTACCTGGAGAGGGATATATACACATACTTGTAATTTCATCCTCCTTATCTTTTAGTTCTTGGTCAGTTGCTAACTCTTCATGTAAGGATTATATTTTTCCCTTTACAAGACATGCAGCAACATTACTATGACATTTATCAAGGTCTGCAAGTGATGACAGAATTCAAGTACCTCATTACAACAGGGATCTGTTCAGCCCACAGCGTGGGAGGCATCTACGCCACCTTATGATTATATGCATACTGACAGAGCATCTTTCACACCTCCCGTTGAAGCCAAGAACCAGATGAGCAGAAAAATATAAGCACAAACTAATGCAGAAACTGTCTCCTTCTGGAAGTACTCTCTCAGTCGATCCCATTGAGAACATATAAGCCCTTAAAGAAATTCTGATTTATCAGTACAGGTGGACTAGATGTTTATTCCAGTTTCTAAAATGAACTTGGTGTGAACTTTCTCCACTAAAGATTTTTAAAACTTTTAAATTGAGAAACTGTGGGGTTTTTTTTAAACAGATTTCTTTCTCACATGAAAAGCCTCCCAGTTGAGTGGTTGTTTACCTTCTCTTCAAACAATCTTGATGAATTCCAGAACAATGCTCAGCTACTCTTCCTGTTCTTTCCACAAACTATGCAGAGAGCATGCCCTACGGATTTCTCAATTATACAGTGCAATTGTACATCCAACATGGGAGAAGTCACAAAGAAAAGATTATTCTTTATTTTCATGGATTTCTCACAACCACTAAAGACAACAGCTCTCCTAGCAGTACCTGTACTTTATCATGGGTTACCATGTCAGCAATCAAACTTGGTTGCATGAGGTCTTAGTCTTCTAGGGCTCAGTGGTTACACGAACCCACGTGCTTTCAGAGTATTCCAGTTTAGGAAGAGATTAATTGATCAGTGAACACATTTCTCATGCTTCAAAAGTTTAACTTAACCCACAAAATACAGTAGAGTATAAAAGAAGACATTGTGACTTCTTCAGAGTAAGCACAGCCTTTGATCTTATCTGCCACAAATGGAGTAACCCCGCAGAACTTCTGGAGTGCCTGTTTTGTGTTGCTGGGAGCGGGGTAATGAGCTATTCATGTGATCTCAGCATTTCAGCTTGGAGGTGATCTCTGCTGCTTGGTGCACACAAGGCTTTAATGCTGCTTCAGCTTACAGAGAACTACTGAGCAAGAAAATGAATGCCAATTAAAATAAAACAAAAAGTCACAATTCTACAGAATTAAGATACACGTTGCTTCGTACTAGGGTTAGTCCTTCTTAATCTGCCATGTTCCCAGTAAGTTTTTAAACGGTTCTACTGTTGTACAACACCTGCTACTAAATACAGCTCCATAAGCATAAGTACTCTAGAGTAAATTTTAAGCTTTCCAGCACAGCATGATATTCTGAGCTCATACTTGTTTGTTCATTAGAGCTTTCAGATCTTTGTTTGCTCTTCTGGTATTTCAAATGAATCCTGTTTTACTGAAAAAGCTATTTGCGTATTCACTACCACTTATCTACATCTTCATTTCCTGCTTATTTTGCTACATCTTTATATTGCTCAAAGTGCTGGCAATCCCATCTAATTTAGGGCTTTTAGTTGCCTTGAATAAGAAGGGCATAAAAATTTTCCCCAGGCCAGAAAACAACCAGCCGCATCTAGAGCTGAATAAATGGATGATTCTGTATATGAACAGATAATACAAAGCTGCCCAACATTTGAACATACATCCTTTATGTACTGATAGACAATAAGCTCTTTGGTCATCTTTCTGCTCACCTCTACCATAGAATTAACTCACCCTGAAATCACCTAATTGACATCCTAAGCAGTATAACCATTGCTTCTAAGGGCCCGATTCATCTCCCTGTTCAACTTCCAGAGGGTACAGTGCAAACCAGTGCAACTCATTAGCTCCTGACTCATCATCTCCACAGCACAGTGAAAACATATCTCTGAGCAGTAATCCTATTTCACTCTCCGTCACGCATACTATTATTTACTTTAGTTATTCTTTCGTGAGCCAGGCTAACATGACATAAGGTAACGTGAGCAATTTAAGTTTCCTCTACGGTTATGATGATTGGGGACCAATGTATAACCTGACCTAGAACAAGTTATTTGTAGCTAAATATCTGAGTCAGAACCTAAAAATCAGGTATCCAGAACAACGTTAATGTAAATAAAGTCTGTATTTCCTATAGGTGAATAGCAAATAAATGATTAAGTATTACACAACATACCAGCTGCAAAGCAGTGGCACCAAATAAGTTAAATGCAACAGCTGAAAAACATGCATGAAATAGCTACTATGAACAGCTAAAATAAGAAATGTCAGCCAAACATATACACTTCACATATCAAGTTACACCAAGCATACACAAAAATCAACAACCATGGCACAGGGAGCATACTCCTGTGCTAATTTACATACACAATACCAAAAAAACCTGCCCAAACATAAGAAGGGCCCTACCAGGTCCTTTTACAGCTCTGTATAGTTACTACACATTTGTAACACAAACTAATCACATTCCTGTATGAGTGGGTCAGCCATAAAGCTGAGCATTTACCCATCCTAATTTGCTACTTCGTTACATAGAAAGAAATGAGTTTGACATTTGCTTAATTGTTCTCATCTGCCATCCTGATTCACTGTATGCACACAGCAAAACGGCACAGCAGTTCCCCATTACAGATGGGCCACAAAGCACTGAGTCACACTGTTTCTGCAGATCGGTAGATGTATTCCAGCTCTCACTAAAAATAAACCCGCCCCACGCTCTCAGTATGTAATCTTCTCCGTACAGTTGAAAATACCATTTACGTGGCACTCAGCCACATCAGAAAGCCACAGTCAAAAGTCAGAGCATGCCACTAAAAGAAAGCGAGAAGGTGCATAGAGCAACAGTGGCCGCATGCCAGGTGTGCCCATGCTCTCTACCACTCCCTGTGATCCGAGGCTCATTCCCATGTCCCTTTGGAAAGGTCACAACATCCCACAGGCTTGGAGGCTGAAAATACATCCTTAGACTACTGCAGGATTTCCAACAGGCTGCGAAAACTTCAGTGATGGCAGGCAGTCATTTTCCTGCCTCATTCCGTCTCTCTGCATAGCAGAAAGTGACTATTAATTCCCAAGTGCTGGTGTCTTCCCTGTACTGCTTCTTTTCTTTTAATAACTAACCCTGTGAAAGGTTTAGAGGACAGACCACAGCAGACCTACAGGTAAACACTGCACATTCTCCCAAGTTTTTGCTACATTACAATTACGCAAATATTCGTCATTTGCGAGGCCTTAACTTTCAACACTTTTACAGATTGTTAACTATTTCCTATTTCCCTCTTTTCCATTCTCATTAGGCTCTTTTCCACTCCACTAAGCTTTCTCCAATGTGTACTCAAGATATTTGAATGTTCAAATAACATTTCTATTACTGGCAATAGAAATTTATATATATGTAGGCATATAATACTTGGTTCACACTCCTTTCCCATCAAACCTAAGACAAAAGCTAATACTTCTCTCTGGTGTAAATCTACATTTCATGATCTTACAGCAGTTTCTCATCAATATATACCCAAATTCTCAGTGCTCATACATAACTTTCTTGACTATTTAAGCATTAGGCGTGCTTACCCAATGCATTAAGAGTACTCACACAGCATTCATTTTAAATGCTAACTGAATGCAAAATTACAAAAAAAAAATTGCTTTTAAAAGAAGTCAGGAGAAGTATTAGAAGCTTCTTATTCAAATAGAAGTACCAACAGTAGATGGAATACCTTATCAAACAAATAAAAGTCTTAAGTTAAATAAGGATTTTATCAACTTCAGATGTTCCCCATTGCTTACTTTGCAGAAGAAATTTTTTTGCTGTAATTTTTTCCAATCCTACCATCATGAGTTCTCCTAAAAGTATGACATCAGAATTTAAATTAGTTTTTTAATGAGTAGAAGCTAACATTTGATCATTACACTAATTACCATCCTAATCATTCTAAAATAGTGAATTAGTAAAAATCTTTTTAGGACAGCTTTCAGACTACCTCTCTTCTAGCAAACCTGCCTGGAATTTTACTGGGTACTGGAATTACATCCCCAGTTCCCACAGTTATTTGTCATCCCTAGCTTGCTTTCAGCCTATGCTGGCTGTTCATTCTCTCAGACAAACCTCAGACATAGTTCAGGCTAAGCATGGACCCATTCTCAGCACTGTTCCCAAGAAAATGGGAACAGGCCTGCAGACCAGCCTTGAGGAAGAGGATATCAGAGTATGGATCTTCCATACCTGTGGCCTAAGTATCACAGAACAATCCTGATCCCATTCATTGACTAGCACTGAGGTAACCACAGGACAACTTTTGCTTCAAGTTCTTAATCCAGGTTTCAAGATATCACATTGACTGTGCTCAACGCTTTACCTCAAATCCTTGCAAATATTGTCTGCTGTATTCTAGAAAAGCAAATGGTGCCTTTTGAAGGCAGGCAAAATACTGTGATGTCAGGCAACAAAGAGCCACTGAGTATATCAGCTATACTGCTGTTACTCTGAGGCAAATGTCAGACCATGCCTACAAACACAGTTCTCGCTGAGAGAAGAGTAAGTAAATCACATTTCACCACTGTGCATGACCAAACACACAAGGCAGTTCATACAGATTAGCTCACATGCAGGAAGCTCTCCTTTTATCCAGCTGCAGAGCAATTCACCCATTTTTCAACCATACAGACACCAACAGTAGATGCATCAAACCTGTGGTGCTCGTGAGGCTGGGTATTTCTGAACAGCTTGCACACAGGTATATCAAGAGAGGCAGCGACAGCTTGGTCTCTTCATAGCTCAGAGCCTCAGAATTGTGGCACACAAGCATAGCCACACTTCATTGCAAGTGAGACAGTACAAGGATCCAAAACACAACTGGCAAATACTGTTCTCTCCTAGACAACATGAAAGAACCATTTCAGCTGCACTGGTCAAGCAGCAGTTGAAGCAAGGCCATCCTGAACTCAACATCTGATTTGGCAGCTAAGCCCCAAGCACCCTGCTTGTGCTGCTTGCCAACCTGCACCATGAGGCTGCTTTACCACCTCCAGTGCTGACCTGCCCCTAAAGCAGGTGGAGGATGCAGCAAGCCACTCTCCTGGAGTGAGCCCTGATGTTCAGCTGGAGGAAAGGTTACCAGACAGCTGCTATCTTGGCAAGATTAACTAGGTTATCCACTTTAATATTAATCTGTGAAGACACAGCTGTGCCCTCTTAACTTCCAGACGCCACAGTAAATAGATGAGGCAATAGGCTGTAAAAGAAATCAAAATCTTTTGAGAACGTTAAACCTGTTTCTATTCATTTTGTACTAAACACAGTTCTAACAGAAGGGGACTTTTAGACAAAAATACATCTCTCAGAAATAAACTGTGGGGAAAATTCACAATTCTGGTGAAATACTGTTACTTGGGAAGTTCAGATAGACAGAAACATGTAGCTGAAATAACAGCTACTAAGAATAGCTCGGGTGGTATGTGACTCAACATAAGGTCATGAAGGCAACATTCAGAGACAGGTGAGGGGAGGATCCATAGATTTCAGAGTCACTGAATTCCAGTCTGACTTCACAGCCAAGGGCTTTTTGATGGTTGAGAGAAGCTTTAGTCTCATAACAAGGACAAGAAGCAGGAAGTCTGTTCCTTTGGGTGGCAAGCTGAAATTTAGTTTTAAAAATGAGAGAAGAAAAGAATTACAATTTGCTTCAATCACAGCAAATATTCAAGGTCTGTCAATAACAAAGTCTACATTCAAACTAGCCTATGCGAGGCCATGCAAGACTTCACAAGAATTTCTTAGCTCAGTACTATGCCTCCAATTTACTGCAAAGAAACTCCTCTAGCGGATAATCCCTCCTTTGAATTAAAGCAGGCCCACATGCAGCAGTATCTGCCTGAAGGATTTAACTAGCCAATGCCAATGCTCCAGGTCTGATTGGAGTACCCCCACGTCAGGATGGGACGCCAGGTCATGGCAATCCAGGAAGCGTATTAGTGGCTGCAAGGAAAAGAGGGACACGGAAGGCATCTTCTATTCACTTCTGTCAATCTTGATCAATCCCATAAACTTTTCCCTTCAAAAAGACAAGAAGCTGCAACACCATCTTTCTTTGAGCAACCTGTAAAAAACTGGAAATGAACACTCACTATGGAGGAAAAGATGACTGCATATCGGGCAAGGAAGGAACAACACAGTGCACGCAACCAGATTCAGCAGGGAGCTGCTTATCAGCCTGCACCAAAGGGAAGCCAACAATGGCATTACTGGAGACAGGTCATCTTTGATAGCTCTGTAAGGGCCCTGCACACATACCCAGCAAGCCAGAGAATCTGAGGTGTTGACTGAACCTGGCTGCTGGCCCCAGGCCTGCCCAGTCCACTGTGCTTGGAGGCTGTCGGGCCAGGCCCCCACCCCTGCCAACTTTGTTATCACACTGGGCTCCCAAGCCCCTGCAGAGCAGCCAGCACTTGCTTCTACCTAACAAGCTCCTCAGAGTTTCCATCCTCTTATCTGTATGACAGATTAGAAGATATTACAAAGAAGAGAAAACATGATTATCTTCCAAATCCTTACTAACGTTTTTCTAAAAAGTTCTCCAACAGTCTGCTGTAGCCCAATTCTGTTGGAATTTGTTTCCTGCCACAGGTCACTGTGGTTCCCCTGCTCTCAAGGGAGCAAAGAACATTATCAGTGCTTCTCACTGATAGATTTCTCATTGGTAGATTTCTACCTACTTGAGTGCCATAAACCTATGCTGGTATTCCTGATGCTCATAGCTCTATGTTTCATATGGGTGGCCAAGGTTGAATCTATCAGCAGAATTCCCTTGGCAGCAGTTCTTTGTGAAAGTTTTACCATATAATAAGAGTTCAGCATGGTGCTTCATCCCAGTTGAATTCCTGATGTTTATATACATTAATAAACTAAAAGCTATGATAGCCCTAGAAGCAAAGAGCAGAACTGATGCTTTCTTCCATGCTGTAGTGCTATAGTATGATGGGAAGTACAGTGATAGTAACACGGTGGCACAATCTTAGGCTACGGCAAATGAGAACAAGCTCAGATGCAGTAGCCATGGATGCAGAAACAAAAGAAAAGAACTGCCTACCTTTAGAAGGCCTCAGGAACCTCCAGAGAGATATCCTCAGCTCCACTGCCATCCCTTAAATGAGGTCTGGGAAGCATTGCATGCACCTGAGCTCCCCTGGGTGGCCCTGCCTTCCCACCAGGCGCTCAATCACTGGTTCAGGCCATGACTTAGCTTTTTCACTACACATGCCAATCTAGAACTTACTTTCCTTTCACCCTCTCTCTCCTGCATGCTCACATGGTAGGTCAGTTTTAAGAGGGGAAAAAAAAAACACAAAAAAAAACCAACAACAAAAAACCTTGACAGTATATTCCTAGTCAAACACACCAAAACTTATGGCATTCCAAGTTACAGATAATCAAAATTACTAGGGTTCAAAGAGGCCTGAAATTTGTTCTGATTCTCAGGCAAATGCTCAAATCACTGTTCTGCAAATGTACAGAGAAATGTTATTGCAGTATTCAGGTTTAGCTTGGACTTCCCTGCTTAGTAAACCAGAGAAAACATTCAGGCAGCTTTTTATCTGACCCTTGGCATACAGTGGACCTTGGGCAGAAGCTGAGAGCGTAACTCCTGACAATTCAACCTTTCTGAGAAGACACAGATACCTATGGACCTTTTAAGCCAAACACCGATGCTAATTCAGATCCCTAAAAAATTTGGCATAGTTGGAAAGTTAACCTGGACTGCTGTATGGAACATCTCAATTTTTGCAGGATTTAGCAGAAGATTGTGCTCTTTGTTTTGTGTACCATCATGTTACATCAGCCCTTACTGATCAACTTCATCCAGTTTGCACTAAGGCTTAATATCCCTCAGCCACCGTTTCTTGGTTGTTCTGGACAAAGGTGTTTTTCTTTAGAGTGGGTGGTCTGAGGGCTGGGTATCAAATTAGCATAACACACACAGCATTTCTTCAAAATATTATCCAAACTAATTATTTTGCCAGCTAATTTTATATGTATTCATGAAGCACAATGCTCTCCTAGCTCCCATAAGAGAGGTCTCTTCCTAGCTCCTTAGTTTCTTCCCAGTAATTTATAACTGGTGTATGGAACTTGCTCTACAGATTTTCCATCTCCAAGACTGGGTTACTCAAGCTGGGGACTGAAGTGATTCATTTTCAGTAATAACAATAGAAGACATTATCTGGAACACATTAGACTGATCTTCCTATCATCAAGCCTTCACGTAAAAGACAGCGTCTTTATCTCAATTCTTGACACTGCTTCTAAGACTTCCATTGCTTCCTAATTTCCTACACAATTTTTTGAGATGCAGAACAATTTCATTATTTATTTTACTGGTGTTATCATTTAGTCTACTTGTAAATTGAAAGAACAATAAAATAAAATAAAAATTCAACACCAAAAAGCATTTAATGTAATCTGCTTCAAGAAAAATTAAAGATGATGGAAACAGGCTGAGGCCAGGACAGCACATGAGTCCATGGGTGGCCCCAGCACGGCACGGCTATGGGAAGCCAGAGACAGACCTTGCCATGGACTAGTTTGGGGATCAGTTGTTTTTAACAATGAGGAAGGCACTCCTGAATTCACCTTGTTCAAGTTCTATAAACATTGTGGAAGATCAAATACAATCAAATAGCTGAGTAGCCTTAATGCGGTTAAGATTTCACTGGGTGCAACAGTGATACTGAAATTCAAAAAGGCAAATATTAGTGTCTTTAAATTACTTGCATTAAAAGTAAATAAGATTTTTTAGTAGAAAGTAGTATAAAGCATGCAAGGTAAGTCAAGTGCAATGTTGGTCCTTCTTCACATGAGCATCATGGATGATAATCTACTTTGGTATCAGTATGCCAGTAATATAAATGTCCAATCCCAACAAGTAAATAGGCACATGCTACTTAATATGTCAAAATATTTCCCCAGCAAAACAAAAACACAACTCAAGCAGTGGTTGGAAAAATCAGAACAAACAAAATCATAAAGCAAACAGATATATAGTCTAAACAAGTACGGTTATAATGCACATGCTAGTGGATAATCAAATCCAGTGAGGCAGAATCACAGAATGACTGAGAATAAAAAAGGCTTTCAAGAACACCCTGTCCACCATCAACCTGATTTACCAGTTCCCATCACTAAACCGCTTCCCTTAATGCCATGACCAGGAATGGGGACTCCAGCACTACCCTGGGCAGCCAATTCCAATGTATGTCCACCTCATCCACGAAAAAATTTTTCCTAACATCCAATCTAAACCTCTCTGTTTTGTCTCTCTCCAGATAAACTAAGCAAGTCATTACAGTGGCTAAATATCTGAATAAACATTTCAACAAATGGGGGCTCAGTCTTGAAGAAGACAATTCTATGATTTTGTGATTCTATGAATTTGAGCTTCCTTTCTTCACAACACCCTTTACAGAAAAACTGGTGTGCTCTTGAGGAAGGAACCTCAAAGAGGAAATTATGAAGCATCAGAACACAGCTATCTCTAAGCAGCTTGCATAGCTAGCTACCATCACTTTATTACAAATTCAAAAAGAACTAAGATATCAGAGAGAAAGACTGCTTATAAAAGCAAGCCCTGTAATTTATTGCTGTTCTCCAGATTATTTTCATTATAAATGAAGAAGCTTGAGAAATTACTGATGTAGCTCATTAGTTCCACTAGGAAGTAGTAGGAAAACATAACTAAAAATAAATAAATCCACAACTGGGAAAGATATTCAGAACATAATGCCAAACTGCCATCATTTCTGGAATGAGAAATCAAATTCCTCTAATTCCTTCGCCTTCTCTGAGTTAAAAACAAAAAGGTGTGTATGTATATACGCACTCATACACACGCACAGGTTCATATAGAGAATGGACATATATTCCCAAAGGCTTTGGAAAGATTTTTTAATGAAGGAACAGGCTAAAAGCAGCTAAAAACAGCATGCAATCCTTTTGTAGCCTGAAAAACGACTTACAGAATAGCTAACTCTTGAATCTTGGCTGCATTTCAGTGTGAAAAGAATGATGTGGTTTTCCAGAAATCATCAATGCATTCTGCATTTGGTTTGGAGAAAGAAGCAAGTAAAAAAAAAATTGAATATTCTCTAGTGATGCAAATGTATTCAGACAGGAGGAAGTCCAGAATTTGAAGTCTCATAAACAACCTATCAAATCTGGAAAGATTATTAGACTATAACTAAAAATGAAATATAATCTGAACAGAAAGTAAAAAAAAGTATTTGAAATAAAAAAAAGGAGCTGAGCATCACTGAACTACTGAGGCCATCAGTGGAAAATTGCTTAGCACAGGCAAAGAGAAAAATAAAATCCTATGCCTGGAATACTAGAACTATCCAAAAAGAAAAAATAAGAATAAAAAAAGTGGAGTGAGTTCTTAAACACCTGTCAAAGATATTTAACATAAAATAGCAATGCAACAAAGAGTACCATATGCAATCGTGATGCCTCATCTCCCAAAGTACATCAGTAGGAGGAGCATTAAAGTGCATGTACAGCCATTTAATGCTTACTACTATGGTATGGAAGAACTTAGAAGCACAGAGAAGTTGTAGAAGCTGACATTTTTAATCATGACTAAAAGCATTTGATTAAGACACAGAAAAAAAAATGAAGAGGAGACCCAAAATATTAATTAGATTTTCCTTTTCTTATTTGCTAGCCTGACAAAACCAAATTGCAGAAAGAATCCTCTATCTCACATAGCATCTAAACCACCTGTCAATACTAAATGTCAAAGTGATTGCGATAAATACTGCAAATGTTTATTTACTGAGGAAAAAGAATGTGCGAATAAATCACCTTACAATTATTTATCAGCAGATTCATTAAGCTAATACATAGAAAACAAGTCTTGGGCATTTAAAATGCAGTTAAGATGAGTCAAGATGTAGAAGAGCTTCCAAAGTATAGGATAATTACTTGTCCTGGTTGCACGCAGCAGGTGAGCAGTGCTTGTTTTCAGTGGCACTGCGAGGTGCAAGCACAGAAACAGCAACTCTAACCCTGAAGAGCATTGCTCATACTCTCAAGTGTGGGTCAGAGTACTGAATCCACCAGCAAATTAAATTCAATAATTTCAAAGGAAGTTACGATGTTAATGATGTTCCCAATCACGTCTCTCACCTGGATATGCTCTCCTCTCTTAGCACTTTCGCTGACAGGGATTAAACTCGCCACTTGAAATACTCTTGCAGTAGGACACCAGGACACAAGTCCCAGCCAGCTTTATTCAGGCTCTTAGGAATTCAAGATCACAACAGGAACTACTGCATAAGCACATAACCTCAGAAATCTTGTTCCACACACAGGCACAGTTTACATTAGATGGATGAAAAGCTCAAATATTTCTCTCCAGCTTGAGCACAGTCTGGGGAGGGGACAGATTTCCAGTGGCAGCCAAGGCCTTGCTGCTCCCCTGGTGCTCCATGCCCCAGCGGCAGGCAGGAGGAGGTAGGAACTGAGGTCTTCTCTTTTTTCACCACAGATGGATGAAAAAGTCTGAGGTAAAAAGTCTGATTCACTGCTCTGCGATGCGGTGCAGTGGGTGTGGAAGCATGTCCCACAAGAAGTCACTGAGAAATAAAGTCCATCTTTGGTCTGCACCTGGTACCTGCAGGCCCACAAGGAGCCCAGCCCACAGCTAAAGCATAACTTGAGAGTAATGGCAGAAGGTAAACAGGGAGAACCAAGGGTAGAGTAACAGGAGTCACACTGTATCTTTCATACACATTACCTAGGACTGATGTTATTTATTCTTTTATAAAGAAGTTTTGATTTATTTTGTTCCACGTGAGGCATTTCTTACCAGAGCAGACCAGTGCATGCAACTTTTGGTGAAGGTCCTAAAGGAGGTGAAAGACAGAAGATCAGAGGTAGGTCAACTCAACAAAGCACACTTGCTGAAGAAATACACAGACGTATTCTAACATCTATCAGAAATTATACAAAGATCAATCAACATTTCAGTAGCGCATCTAAATCTCCAACAGACTATTCTAAGTGTTGCTCACTGAAACCACTACATCCAGGCATCTACTTGTAGTACCAACTTCAGAATATATTTCACACACAGAATAAAGATGATTGTCTGCTTTCTAATGTTACTTAATGAAAACCATACATTTGGTATTAAATTGCAAATTACTGTGATGATGTACATGCTGTCAAAACTGTAAACTTAATTCTTTACATTCTATTGAGTATTATGGTATTACCAAAGCTAGGGAAAAAAAAAAAGCTTCAGTATCATAGTCAATATATCAAGACACAAACATGCATTGTTCCTCAGACACTAATGTAATGTTTACAAATTAGACTACAATGTAGATTATGAAGATTTGATGCTGCTCAGTGCTGTTTGGACTGCTGAATTGGTTCAGTGTAGTACAAAATCTGAAGGAAATGTACTCTAATTTTTGGTGTTTTTGTGGATAAACAATTTAAGTAGAAGCATATTTAGAAGAGCTATCCCTAAAAAAGTCATAAGTAGGTCAAAAGCCTATGGGTGACAGAGACCAAGGCAGCAAAGGGAGCATTGTGACTGGTGTCTACTACAGGCCACCTGATCAGTCAGAACCTGTCGGTGAGGCCTTCTATCTCTAGCTACAGGAAGCATTGCCATTGCAAGCACTCGTCCTGCTGGGGGACTTCAACTATCTAGGCATCTGCTGAAAAAGTAGGAAAGAGAGCTATGGGCAATCCAGGAGGCTCCTGGAATGTACTGAGGATAACATTCTGAGAAAAGTAATCGACAGCCCCACCAGAAGGGATGCAATACTGGACCTGCTGCTCATCAGCGTAAAAGAATTTATTGGTGACATCAGAACTGGAGGCTGCCTGGGCAGTAGTGACCATGCTTTGGTTGAGTTCACACTCCAGAGGGATATGAGATGGGTGAAGAGTAAAATTAGGAAGCTGAATTTTAGGAAGGCTAACTTCCAGCTCTTCAGGGAGTTAGTCAACAAAAACACTCTGGGAAACTGTCCTCATGGGCAAGGGTACGGAGCAGAGTTGGTAGATCTTGAGGGAGGCTTTCTTCAAGGTGCAAGAGCTCTCCATCCCCAGATGTAGCACATTAGGAAAGGAAGACAAGAGACCAGTGTGGCTGAACAAACTGAAGAGCAAGAAGGAAAGGTGCAGGCAGTGGAAACAGGGGCGGGTACCATGGGAAGAGTATAAAGAAGCTGCTAGGCTGTGTACGGATGGAGTCAGGAAATCCAAGGCCCAGCTTGAACTAAATTTGGCTAGGGATGCCAAAAAGAACTAGCAAGTCTTCTACAGTTACCTTGACCAGAAAAGGAAAGTCCAGGAGGGTGTACCCTCCCTAGTGAGTGACACATGCAAGCTGGTAGCAACAGACAAGGAGGAGGCTGAGGTACTTAACAACTTTTTTGCCCCCGTCTTCCCCAATAACAGCTCTCCACACAGCCCTCTAACATTTGTTTTGGTAGAAGGGGATCGGAGAAGCATCATCCCTCCCACTGTAAGTGAAGATCAGGTTAACGACAACCTGAGGAACCTGAACATCCACAAGTCTATGATCCATGGAATGTTCAGCCTGGAGAAGACCGTGAGATGATCGGATAGCAGCCTTCCAGTATCTACCAGGGAGCTACAGGAAAGAAGGGGCAGACTCTTCGGCAGGGTCTGTGGTGACAGAACAAGGGGAAATGGTTTCAAGTTCAAAAAGGGTTTAGGTTGGATACAGGGAAAAACTCTTTTACAGTGAGGGTGGTGAGGCACTGAAATAGGTTGCCCAATGATATGGTTGATGCCCCATGCCCATGGCCAGGCTGGATAAGGCCCTGGGCAACCTGATCTAGCTGTGGACATCCCTCCTCATTGCAGGGAAGTTAGACTCCTTCTGACTCTAAGGATTCTATGATTCTATATATATTTACACGAATCAACTTGATTTCATTTAATACATTTTGCAACAGAATGAAGCAGCAAGTTAGAATTTGGGTTGTTATTCCCTGGGGTAGACTAGATCTGGCCTCACAAGGAGCGTATGGATTCTATTAACAAGGGCTCTATTTTAACAAATGGAAATGGGACAACACAAAAGGATCCTGTTGAGCATGATAAAATTATAAGGTAATTTCATCAGGGGACCTAATCAACTTTGGCTTTCTTCCTGTAGTTCATCTGTGTCTGTTCTTCTCTCCTTTAAAGAGATGCTCAGCCAAATTCCACTTCAACTCTACTGTACACTGGAAGTCAACAAAACTTATCTGCCAAAAAAAATTAGCAATTGTTCTCTAAAAACTGGATAGAAGTCTCAGAGCCTGAGAAAAATGTTTCCTCTACAATACAAAGGAAGAATCTGTATTTTCAAAAACATACTTTTTATTTCTAAAACCAATTTCCCTTCTGAAAATTACAGTGAACTTTCCTCCAGTTAAGATATTGTATTAACAATCCTTATAAAAACGGAGTTTTAATTTCATAACTAATCTGTAATGCACAACATGATGATTCAGTTTCAAGCATTAAGTAATGACCTGAACAACGCATAGTCACTAAGAGAGAAATTCAAAGGCACAAACAGCAGTGATGTTGCCTAGTTTAAAAGTCATTTGGGATAGCAATGTAGCTGCTATGTGTGCTTTTGAAAACATTTTACACTGAAACCAGGAGCATGTTAGCAAAAATACCTTGTTCCCAGAAGCTATGGACAACTGCACAGCAGCAGCTTCTCAAGACAAATGCTTGAGTCATTTCCTAATTTCTAGGACATAATGTAGGTCCTTTTTCTCTAGATTAAAAATTTATCTAAAGGAGAGGTAATTTAAAACGTTAAATATTGATAAACATTGATAGCTAAGTTCCCAGCTCCTGCCAAACTTCACAGAAGTTTTGTTCAAGCAAAAACCACAGCATCACAAGTGCCGTTCCACTCTAAAAAAAAACCTCTTCTGAAAGAACTGCTCAGGATGAATTACTATTGTTATTATTATTGCTGTAAAATGTCTATCCAAATTACCACGCACATTTTCTTCTTCTACTGTGCCTAAGAGACCTTGTCACATGAGGAGTGCTGTGGCTGTAACCTGACCGGGAGGAACAGAAGTCTGCAAACAGGAGGTAGGGGTACCCCTTTCAGTACCCAACAAAAGACTTTCAGGGACTTCGCTGTTCACTTACATTCTGAGCAGCATCTTGTCTGCAATATCACTTCAAAAGACATACAAAAAAATCAGACTTCTAGCCATTTTGTGACCTAAAGCATATATGCTTCTCTCTAATCCCAGTATAGAAGAGCCCAACTAATTTTAGATCCAAGCGGTGTAAAGTGTCATAGCTGTCAGATAGCTGGATACCCGAATCTCAGTCCAAAGTAACTTCGTTTTCCAACTATTAACCCCACTTAATTGCTGATCTGTATTTATATGCATTGTAGAACACATTAATTAAATACTGTAATTTCATGTATTAGCTATGAAGCTGAACTGTAAAAGTATATTGAAGAACCGATTGAGTTCAGGAGGGCCATGTGGCTATAATCAACAGCAGATTTTGGCCTGTGCTACTGAAAAGCCCATCAGAGGCCTAATCCTCCTTGTCTTACAGAAATAGTTACACTAATTGTGTAATTGCAATGCGCAGAATTTAACCCTCAACATATTTGCTTAGAATCTTCGTCCTTCTTCAGATTTCTTTGCAGCTATTGACAGTTTAACTGCACTTAGAATGCGCGTAAAAGAAAAAAAAGCATTGATTGATTAAATGCCACAAAAAAAAAAAAATCACATATGCAAGCATAATAAAATTAAATCAGGAAGCAGGCTAACCTAGTGCAGCTAAGGCTGAATTCTAGTGTCCTAATGGATTACTGAGCAAGGGTGTGCCCCAGCAATCCTCGGCCCTGGACCTGAGAAGAGGCCTGTGCAGGTGGATGGCGGAGGCCAGTGTGCTCTCAGAAAAGCACTGGAGCCTGCCTACACAGATAGCTTGTAAGATCTGCTCTGAGCATGCCTTCAGCATCAGACCCGGGGACTGAAGTGTCTTTGTGAGTACTGTTTCACCTGTTTGAAAGCAGGGCTGACTGCAAGCATTCAGCACATGAATATTTTCACCCACCATAGAAAAATCAAGGCTTTGTTAAGCTGAACGGCTTTAATTATGTTTTACAGGAAACATTTCAGGCATGCAGCAATAAGCTGCATTCACATTTGACATTTACAAATCTTTATTCTTTTAAGCCTGAACTTTTAAAACACTTGCGCTTAACTTTAAGCATGTGAATAAGCCCATTTTTTATTCTATACAGTACTTGATTCCAAGTCCATGTTGTAGTTCTAGCAAAATGGTGGAATAAATTCACTGAATTATGCATGTTTTAAACAGCATGGAGGGAAAAAGGAATATATGATCTGATTTTCATGCAAAAGATGGCTAGAGATAAGCAAACTAGATCATGGTAAATAATGAAACCCCCCCTCACCCCAAAAGCTCTCTGGCCACAAGAAGCCTTTTTGTACAGTGATGTCTGAAATTGATTTTTCTCTTAATTTTTCCATGCCTCACCAACTCCGTGCTTTAGGCCGTAAAAAAGGCATAATGAATATTCCTGTGATCGCTACTTAC
>PPHD01005147.1:0-10913 GCA_002909625.1 Bambusicola thoracicus | reverse complement strand
CTGGATTTGAACACTAAGAACATCTTAGGGAATAAGATGCTCACAAGACTACAACCTGCCAGCGTGTACCCAACTCTCCCTGGCAAGATCTTGGAAAGCAAAGATGTCTCAAAGGTAGAGCAAGCAAATGAAAGTAAGTAGGTTGCTCCAAAATAATGCCTCCTGTTTATTTCCATGGAAACTATAGCAGATACAAAGAGCACGGTAACACTATTTGATACAGCAAATGAGCTACAAAGCACTCTTTTTCAGCAGTTGCCACAAATAGCTATGTATTTTCAGCAGCTATGAGCTAAGAGCCTGCATGCCACTCCTGTAAAAATCTGCACCAGAGGAGCCGACCCACTGTCAGTGTTGTCACTGCTAACCACTGTCACTCTGTGCCTCACATCCACTAGTTGGTCACCGTAAACATTCAGCAAACACCGATGGATGCCACTGGGTGCCAGTTTTTCCACACGGAGGAACTGTGTGACACCCCTTAGCTCCATCTGCACTTCTATGTCAGACACCATTTTGTCAGGCTGCCCCTCTGCTGCCGTCTGTCACACAGCAACAAAACGGAACGGAATATTGGTGGGAAGGTTTGATCTCTACTGTCATACCGTCAATATCTGCCTCTGATGTTGTGGGCTAACATAATAAAATAGGAGGCATTACTTCTGGAGCAGCTGTTGTACCTTCAGGAATTTGCTAACAAACGACTGAGTTGGAGAGAGAGCCCAAGTGGCTGCTGGAAGACAGCTCTGGAACAGGCCTTACACCAAGAAATCAGAGCCACGCTGTATGTATGTGCATCACTCTTGTGACTGATGGTGTTGTCAGCTGATCCCTCGAGGGCTTGACGAGATGAGCACGTACAGTTACGCTGTTGAATCACAGCTGTTATCTCTGCAGCATGAAGTTTTCTCTAAAAGAACATCAAGTACATAAATTCCCTGTATGGGCATTCTACAGTTGGGACTGCATGTGTTACATATGATCTAATATATGTTTCACATTAAGTTTTTCAAGGTGATTGCAATTTGGATCACAGATGCATGGAGTACATTATCCAGTTGAAGTAGATAGATCAAAGGAGATCTATATTTTCACAAATCTTGACTTTTTCCCTGATCTTTGGTAATGCACTTACAGATGACACAATCCCAGAAACTGTTATTTTTCAAAAGAATTCGACTTCTTTATTGCCCAATATTTTACTATTAGATATAACTATTAGCTGTAAGGCAATTTATTAACTTCAGAAAATGATTTATTAAGGATCAAATAGATATGTTTTTTCTCTAATACTACTTCTTTATCCTGACAGCAGAAATCATCACTAAAAGTGAGCTGATTATTTAAACAACAAACCCTTAGCACCATCCCACAATAGCTAGTAAAACATCAGTGATTTCTGGTTAATAGATGGAAATTCTAACAAGCTCCTTAATTTTGCAGAGGGGTTCTTTATTATCTGGCTTCTCCTGGACTAGAAGCACAAGGAAATGACTCTCCTGTGGTTTATTTCGGCTTTAAGATTTTCAAAGGCCAAGAAAATGGAGACATATAAAAAGGGAACTTTTTGTAATACTCTTTTAGATATCAAAACATGTTTAGTTTGAGTTGCGAGCATATGCTAGAGGCAAAGCGTGGCCTATTCAGAATGGTTTCTATGTTCCAGAAGTAATAAGCCTTATTCTTTTGATACTAACACAGACATAAGGAGTAACCACATGAAAGTAATGAAGCTACACTGGTACAGCGTGGAAGTAGAACCCAGTTGCATTTTAAAGAGGTTTTCTCTGCAATTGTAACTTGAAGTGGAAAGAGAAATTAAAATAAAATCTAAAAACAAAAACCAACCAGCAAAAGAAAATTAGCTATCTCAGTTCCTGCATGACATTTCCACCATGTTTAAAACTCAGACTGATATGACCAGGAAAGGAACGCTAATGTTTGGGGATGCTACACAACAGCTATGTCAGGACAGCTAAGGAAAACTCATGGAACATCCCCACTTGACCCGATGTGTTGTCACAGCAATTTGCATTGATGGCAGTTTTGAAATCTGAACAAAACTTTGTACCTTGACACTACCTGGAAAGTTGAGATGCAGTCAGAACAGCTTCATCCAACACTCACCACTGCTCAGATTAAATTAGTTCCCATCCATTACCTTCTATCCTTTAGGTCTCATATTATGTGCAAAAAATAAGGTCAGTGGTGAGGTGAGGCATTTCATAAATAAAGCTGATTTCCTGGAACAACTCTAAAATGGGACCACTGAGAGAGTATCAGTGATCTAGCACAGATAACAGAGCGCTGTGTGTGCATTAACCTCACACTCAGTATCCTTATGGAGCTCCAGATTTTTCTCATCTATTTCCTTGTTTGTTTCTGTGCTGTCTCCAGGTTCTGGGAATAAACATATGCTCAGAAAGAAAAAAAAAAAAAAAGAAAGAAACAAAGAACAAAAAGCCCCAAGTGAGACCCTCCTGTCTTTGCCCTTGAGGAAGAAGTGGAAAACTTACCTAAGGATCTCTGTTTCCTAAAGATTCAATTATGTATGACATGTTTTTCCACAGCGTGAGGCTTAGCCCAAATAAGCTAACCTAATGGAGTTCATAAGTAAACAGTTCATTCTCCATGACAGGCTTGAGAACATGCTCTCCTTTTTAAGGGAGGATGGAGGAGTAGAAAAGGAGGCAGTGCTATGGTTAAATACACCAGGCCAGCCTCCGCAGCCAACAGAATATATGTTACAATTAAATTCATTTTGAATTGCCATTGCACAAGGAAGCCTACAGAGAATAAGAAGAAAATACGATTTCCTAAAAGAGCCTTTACAATTACGAGCTCCCATGAAGAGAAGGAACTGCAGGACTAGGTACACTGCAGGGTGGGTAATTTCCAGTGGCAGAGGGTGAACACACCTGGTGGAAGGCAGGCACAGCTCTCCTGGAGTGATGTGTAGCCATTCCCAAAGGAGAGCACGCACACAGTGCACACCCAGCCCTTCCAGTGCACAGCTGCTGAGACTCAGCACTGAGAGAGCAGCATTACTTCTGGTTTTCTCATATTCAATTGTCCTGGTTCTGTTCCGTACCACAGCTTAGTCACTGAAGTCTCTGGGAGTTTTTCCCTCCGTGGCACCAATTTACTACCCTGCGTTCATTGCCTGCTGGCATTTGAAGTCACCTGTTTTCCACAGCACACACGAGTGGCACGACAAACGCAGTCGTACCAGTCTACATGTTTTGGCACCTGTGCTGTTTGCAGCCATTGCTTCCATCACAGATGTGCACAGCTGCATCTTCAGAGCCCAGACAGCGCTGTTTTCAATTTGCTGCTGAACAAGATGTCAGCAGATGACACCCCATACTCCACTGATGCCATTCTGTAATTTAACAGCATTGAATATGAGGAAGAGTCTGACCCTCCCCACCTTTTTAGGAGGCACTTTATTATTTTGTTTTCTATCAACCAGTTAGACTGGAGATAACAGGGACATGCTGAGCCATAATTCATTGCAACAGCTTAAGCATATGCTCATGGAATGGCAGCTCATTGTCAGACATAATTATGTCAGGTCTATCACGGCTAGCAGAAGCAGACTTAGTACAAACAATCAGCTGCTGAACTCTACAATCATCTAATACAACTATTCTAAGAGACATAGACAAGTAATAGCTGATGATAAATAAGCTGCTAAGGTTTGCTCCCCCATATTTTGTACAAATAAATCTGCATCATTTTGTCTGGTGGAACAGAAGTTTTATCTTGTAAAAGAAGCAGTGGTAGGTCTCTGACTTGGGAATTCAATCTTCTTTATTAGGACATATGATAGGCCTCAGCCTCCTTCTGAAGGTCACTCTTCAAAGGAGGCAGGTACAAAACTTCTGAGATCCCTGTGGGAATTCCCAGCCACTACCTGACCTTCCTGCGTACTTTGGAAATACAATTGCTTGTAACACTTTCAGAACAACTGCCCTTGTGCCAGAAAACACTGGTCCCCCTGGTAGAGACAAAGGACCAACTCCTTTATCTATTGTAGATTTAATCCACTTATCGGTCATTACTGCTCATAAGCAGAGCTCTTTTACAGGTGAGCCTCTACAATAACTCAATAATCCAACAATATAAATGGTGAAAAAAGAGTATAGGAAAGAAGATCAGCTACAGAGCCTTTTGTACAGGAAGAGCTATTTTTGTAAGATTCATGGCAAAGAGCAAATCTCACTGTTGGCACCTTAACCTCAGGATTGGATTGACAGTAATGACAAAAACTATCTGCTATGTCCCTAGTCTCTTTTGTCTCTTTGGTCTGGCTTTTAATAGATGATTCTGATGAAGTTAAAAAATATCCAGGTGTCTGATAATCCGTGAAGCATACTGGAAGCCACTTCATCTCAGAGCTCTGAGTTGGGAAGCCCCAGTACCAGCCTCTTGCTGTGTTTAAAGGGAAGAGGAAGCACATGCTGATGTCAGTTCTCGGCTCCTCTGGAAGCCAGTGGAGACTGGCTTCCCTCCACTGAAGAGGAAAGCCAGTCTCAGGCTCTAGAATGCAAACTGTAGTAATCCAAGAAATTGTAGTAATCGGAGAAAAGCTTGCTCTCAGAAACACAGGCACGTAGAACTGTGAGCAGTAAGTGAGATCGTTCTATGTCTACCCACAGTTTCATTTCCACTTGGCCTCACAAGAAGACTGAGTGAATTGAGCCCCTGTGTGAATGTCGGGCAGTAGGAAGAGCAACCAGGGAGAACAACAGCACCCTAAGAAAACTTTGTGCAGAGTGCAGTTGATTTTCCCTTGCTTGCAAATAATCACGTTACATCCCCCATGAAGTTTGCATAAGTATAATCACACGCCTGTGTCAGCTCAGGTACTCCCCAACAAGGATCAGGGGTCAGTTGTCTAGTTTTTGCCCAAGTATCCTTGTCTTTTTTCCACTATTTCCTTCTTTTGTAGTGGACCTCCTAGTAGGGTAGCTTAGTTCTTCTACCCCTAAACTTCCATAATGTGGAAATAACCTGACACGCGCTGCTGTCTGTTCTTCCTTTCTCCAAGTGAACTCTGTGATCTACTGTTTCCTCTGTGGTGGTGTTTTCCCCTGCAGCCATGGGACCTGCACCCAGACATCAGGAGTGCTCCGGTAGGAGCAAATTATGACCATCTGGGTTGGTCCTTAAACATAACCATAGCAACAATAATAACTCTTATTTGCCTATGGAATATAAATAACAAATACTTAATTGCCACACTTAGATTCTGCATCTGCATTTTGTAGCTAGATACACTCACACATGCAGAAGAAGGCTGTCAGAAAACCCAACTCTTCAAAGACAAAGGATGCCAACAGATGCAAATTTGGGCTGCGCACAGCAGCAAGTGGAAAATGGTGCATTCACCCACTGTGCCAGAGCTTGAACGTGCTGGGTGTCACATGCCAACAACAGAAGCAGTTGCCATTGTACAAGTTGCCATGCTGGTGTTATGCCCAGAATCCGCTCTCATTTCATGTCTTATTTCCCTTGAATTAAAAGTTGAGTGGTGTGTGAGGCACTATCCTTCAGGAGTCTCTCTACAGTCTCCAAGGTCTCTTCTTTAGTGGAGTACTTCAGGGGCTGTAAATACAGCCATTAATTTGTCTGATAAATAAAATAACAACATAGGAAGAGGGAAGAATTTGTCACCATCAAGGCAGTTCCATTACTTGGGAAAATGGCCCCGTTACTCTCTAGGGCACAGAGTAGAGGTATGCATCCTAAATCCTGCAAGCTTAATTCCTGGCCTCCCTTCTTGTGCCGCAGCTCAGAGCTGGAACTGCCAATCACTGACAGCCAGCAAATTTGGAAACAGCAATGCTGGTTTTTAATTTCTCTCTCCCTGGCTGCTACTTGGAAGGAGAAGTAGTATGTTATGAATTTTCCCTTTTTTATCACTATCATTAATCTTGTTTGAGATCCTGTATTAAAAGGTTAACATAGAAAAGTAAGGAGCTTTATAACACAAGCTATAGAAACATTTTTGTCCTTAACTCAGCCCTGTGTCTACAATAAACTCTCCTAAACTACTATTTTAATTTCCTTTCACTTCTTTTGTGCCTTCAGTTTTCTTCCCCTCCTTTTAGTAGCGGTCTTTACTTTCAAAGGAAGTATTCTTATCCTTTTGATTGTATCCTATTGAAAAAAAAATGGTATTTTTGGATGTTGGAGTTGATGTGAACTTTTTCTTTTGCCTGACAACACCTTCCTGACATGTACTCTGTGCTGAGGACCTGCTTGCTTTTATGCCAATTGAAATGACACTGGCAGCAGGGATGCAAGAATATTTTACTGCAGCAATTCCAGAGCTCTTTAAGACGCCTCTTTAAAAATGCGTGTTTGTGGTTTCACTTTGACCAAACCAGTGAGAAATAGCTTCCCTTTTCCAGCAACGTATTGGAGGAGGAAAGGAAAATTGGAAAATCACCTTTCTGTCAGTATTTTAAAAATACTCGTGTTACTGTTTTACTTGTATTCTTACCTTGATGAGCACGACGTAACGGAGGAAACATCATAAGCTCAGAGCACCAAATTAAAATCTGCCAGGGGTTCCTTAATATGCTGCCTCACAAATCAAGTCGCTGGCAGCACAGTCATTTTCCTGCCATCCACGGAAGGGCTTTGGAGAATGGAATATATTTAAGTTTTAGTTCTTAAACATAATTTGCACTAATGACTGGTTCACCCAGTGTGAATTACTGAATGCTGCAATTAAACAAAGAAGAGAAGATACCCAATTATTTTTAAAGGGCTAATGGATTCTGAAATGTACTGTTTATGTACTTTAAAGATGATGTGTTGTTTTAATTATTCATAATCCCAGTGTAATAGCAAAGTATAGCTGGGCATATTTGTACCGATAATGAGGCTAAATTGTCCCACTCTACCCCTGCCTGTGCTGTGATCTCAGCTCAGTGAAGGGCAGGATACGGGGGTCATCTGCAGTGCCACCAGCAGCAGTGGGAGCAAAAGTCAGGAGAAGGGTTTGCGCTTCAGAGCAAAGAGGCACTTGTGCTGGAGACAAATTACAGCAGTTTCCAGATCTGCTGTTCCAGATCCTTCTGCTACTGCCAAAATCAGCTTAGGACCAGACACCCCCTGCGCAGTGCGTATGTGTGCACCCGCACAGGGCTCTGTGACGTCTCCTAGAGGCTGACTCCTGCTGTCAGCTCCTGAGCTGCTGGTGCCACATAGCGTGCTGGCAGGACTGCATCGGTGGGAGGCACAGTCCTCTTCAGCAAGAGTAACTCCTGCTTCCAGCAAGCTGTATCTTCAAGCAGCTGTGGGCAGAAGCGTCACACACCCTTTCCTCCCAGCACATCCTCAACTGAGAGACAAGAACTTCTGTGCCCTTGACAAAAGCAGGAATAACTCAGCAGCATTAGAGGGTGAATTTTCACCAGATAAGACCCCAGCACTGCACAGGGTGACACCAACCCACTCTCAGCATGTTGCTGCCGCTGACCACCAGGGCTGTCCCTGGAGCACCACTGCAATCACTACCAAAAAGCATGGGATGGCACAGCTGGCTGGAAATGACAAAAAGCACACATGAGTTCACATGAGTGAATCTTTGAGGTCACACTTACTAAAAACTACTGCTTAGGAAGGACAAATGCAGCATTACCCAAAGTCCAAAGCCAAGGCGCATGCTGTCCTGCTGAGCTTTCACCACTGCAGCGACTGCTCAGATCCCTTGGAACATTCTGGTGCCAGTATGCTTGAGATCCTTCAGTGCAAGCAAGCTTTCCACTTGGCTACTACTAGTTACCATTATTTTCAGTAAAGTCCGACACCAACACCTTTAATGCATTTCCAGCTGTGTTGGAGTGTGTTTCCTAAATTACTCCTGTTAAGGTAAAAATTATAATTTTTTTCTCCTTTGGCAAGTACTGCATCTTACAGTGAAAATAACTGTTTTTACTAGCAAGGAAAAAAGCCTGATAGTATTGGCCTCAGTCATCATTAGCAATTCTAGGGCTATTTCAGGGCAGGGATGGCTATTAGCAGCTGCTGGGAGCGGTGATCTCCTTACAGAAGGTGAGCCCTGAGCTGCACTTGCTTCATGGGGACACACGCTGGCTTCATGCTCTCAGCCACACAGGACCAGCAGCTTATCTGGCACTGGCACAAACAAGGAGCTGCAGTTTGCTTGCATGATCGTGAAGCTGTGGAGATATTATTGGAAGGTCTGCTATCCCTTCTATCTTTCAATTAAGTTCTATAATTTTCCTAATTGTTTTTCACCCTGTTTTCCTCGAGAGACTGTGTTTGTGCAACCCAGCAGGCATACACCCAGCCCCTGGGCCCAGGAAGTAATTTAAATGACATTTGAAGGAAACTTAGAGTTCTCATCTTGGTTTTGAGAAAAATGGCATTTGGGACCCAGGGCAGGGAGGTACAGCCTCAGCTGCTCCACTTCCATTTCAACACATCCAAGCCAGACTTGTTTACACTTGATTCATCTTTATTTTGTTTCTTCTTTTGCTGGGTTGTTCCATTCCCCTCACAGCTCCCAGCGGAGTCCTACTGTCTCCTCCTACCATTGTTTCTCTTTCCCTTGCACCAGAGTGGCTTACTGTTTTCCTTTCAATCTGATCTGTCGCAATAACTGCTGGTTTTGGTTTCACTGCTCTGCTGCTGTTGTAGCTTCCTTGTTGCTGTTTGTTTTTTTGTACACTTCAATCAACCAAAACAATCCCAGCAGACCCTACTTTCTAATCAGTTCTTCAAATTCTGCTTTTGAGAACCATTACATTTATTCTGCAGTTCCCGTTCCTTCATTTTGTAATCACTGTCACCCAAATGATTTCTCACCATTGAAACTAATCAGACTGTTACTCTCACTGACAGCACTGAAATCTGAATGAGTCACTGCTCTGGAATCCCTTTGCCTGCAGTAGAGAATCATCTGTGAAACAATACAAGAACCAAAGGAGCCATCAGTACCCTGTCATATCCTAACTGATACCCAGTTAATTAACCTCATTACCTGGGGTTAATTAAACCCATAATCCTTTTAGCATCTTCTTCTGCCCCTAGGAGGCTTCCCTCAGAGGCTCAGAAGGCCCTCCCTCATCCTCTTAAAGGCGGCAGCACCTCAGACACAGCACTTAGCAGATGAATTAAGCTCTAGCACACTTTGGCATATGTCACAAACTTTGCAGCAGAACCATGTCTGCAAGTTTGTTGTGATCCCACATGGAAAGGTCACCTGAAAAACGCTGTCAACCTTTATTGAGGAGTAACTGCTTGGCAACAGGGGGCCAGGGGCCGGGGATGAGGAGGATGAGGGAGAGAGGAAACAAAGTTACTCTTTCTATTTATGCTGAAGGATGTCAGAGCATCTCTCTTCTTTACCTCCACTTGCTTCCCACACGCTTCTCCCCATTTTCATTGTGGTAATCGTCGTACCCGAGTTTCTGAAGGTTGCCTGAAGATTTTCAAAGCTTAGCACTGACAACCAAAATGTGGAATAGATTGTCTTGTAGAATTCAGAACAGTGATGTCTCATGCCAAGATCCCAATTTTACAGTCCCAGCCTTTAATAAGAACAAAATTGGGTTACTGTTTATACAACATCAATTTTGTTCTCCTCCATTCTGTGATACAGGCAATGATTTAATAACCTATCTGTACATGACAGGTTTGGAAAATAACTATAGGCACCCTAAAATTTCATTTAAAATATTACTTTAAATTGAGCCCAGTAGTATTTTCTAAAAGTCCTGTACAGAATGCAAGACAACAGTATGAAGTGGGAACTATATGCACAACCTTCCTTCCCTTTTCTTCCTCCCCTTTATACCACACATTTCTTGGGGCAGGGATCCAGCTCATGATTATTCTCTACCCATGTAGGCAGTACACAAACCTCCAGACCTCCTAAAGCCCTTATGTTAACAACATCCTTTTGGCACAGACTTTGTAGAGTGATGTTAATGGGAACTTTGAGCTGACTTCACTTGACACAAGGCAGCTTCAGCATGAAGTCAGAGTCCAAAAGTTTAATGCCAACCATGTAATTCCATGCTATAATTAAGGAGCATCAGCTCAGAGACAATGTAGCAACGCAAGATAAACTAAATCTATTATGTAGGCATCAACTGCTATTAGAGAATTATGTCCATTAGCATGCTTAAACTAATTTCTTATTCCATAAAAGAATTACAGTCTACTGATGAGAAATATATATATATATGCAATAGATTAAGACAGTGAAGAATATCACCAATCATAGTGTGCTAAATTGACATCTTATAATCTCTCAAAAAAATTACAGGAAGGAACCTCTGCCTTGCAAATATTATGACACATTTACCAACAATCATATGCAGTCGTTTCTAATGTAAAATGGTGTGATGTCCCAGCAAAGGAGTTCTCCTTCTTTCTGAAGTCTTAGCACAGCTACACAGAGACAAAGCTGAGCTTTTGCAAATGGGCACTGTGTTACTCCACTGCTTCATGGAGAAAAGCAAAATTATGATGCACTTAAAGCAATTCTTAAGTGCAATCAGAACTGAACAGTGAGCAGCTGACAATCCTTTCTCACAGAACTTGTTCCTGAGTTCTCATCATGTTCACAATCAGTCTGTGCTGACTCAGCCCTAGAGCAAATTCCAAGACGATACAAGAAGAAATCAAAAGATGGCAGATCTCCCATCATTTTGAAAACATCCCAATGTGAGATGAGATAGGTCACTGGTGGAATGGTAAAAGGAGAAATACTATTATTACCTTTCTATTATATTGAGAAAAAAATTGCTGATTACTTCACCTAATTCTCATGAAAACATGTTCAGATGCAACCTCCTGCCTATACATATTATTCTATATGCTGTTAAAAATATTATTTGGTGAGAGATAAGACATAAAATAAAACC
>PPHD01005146.1:7800-26961 GCA_002909625.1 Bambusicola thoracicus | reverse complement strand
AAAAAAAAAAAAAAAAAAAAAAAGCACATTTCACAGAAAGCAACTCTGCTCAGAAATGCTTCCACATCACATTCTCTACCTTGAAGGCAAAAAAAGTGTGGAAGTTTTTAATCCTTCAGGATGAATTACTTTTGTTCTTCTGATGTAACCTCCACTGATCAAATCCACAGAAATCTTTGTAAAGTTTCATTCCATTAACCACTGTTTATGTGATTTCTTTTTCCCTATGCTTATTGATCCAACAAACAGAAGTGTGACTGCTTCTCTTGCAAACCCCTGCAACCTACCAGGGCCACTCTCTGAAGCGTCTTAGCTAACCGTAATATAAAGACAGCACCAGAAGAGAACAGAAAGAACAGCGTCCTCCCCTCCTGATAGGATGAGCATCTCCACTTCACTTTAAGCTCCAGTACAAGAGCAAGGGACCCTCCACAACAGCTCAGCTGAATACTGAACTGCTGAACAGATGCATTCAGAACACAGCATCACTGGGCCCAAATTTCTCCACATCACTTAAGTGCAAACACACAAGGGGCACCCTTACCTATGGGGAAACATGGTAGGCACTAGCAGTGAAAATCTCACATTCATCACAAGAGGTTTAACAGGTCTGTACATATTTTAATCAAGAATCTGGAATCATTTTATCTTATGGCTCCCTATACTTACTTGCGCTTTCACATCAATGTGATTTTGCTCTGCAGTTTAAGCATGATTTATACCCTCAATTTAACTTTGATTCATAGTATCTAATAACATTAGTCTATTGTCCAAACACTGTGGGGGGATATTAAACAAATTTAGATGTTCTGGGGGAATTTGCCCACCACCATTAAATACAGAATAAATGTTCCCCATAACTTTGTCTTAGATAACAATTTCAAATAAGCAAAGCATAACTATAATATGCCTGCTCTGAATCAAAACAAAACAAAACAAAAAAAATCCAAAAACGTGTAAAACAATATTGCAAAAGGTAATATTAATAAAACACATAAGTGGATATAAGCCATTCCAAAGAAATCTTACTCAAATTTCACAACTAAGAGCAGAGATTACAAATAAAAATTATAAGTTGTGTAAGTGCCTGCTGCCCACAACCCAGTCTGAAGAACTATGGCCTTTGTCCAGACTGGAGCTTACTGACAAGCTTAAATATTCAGTGTTTTGAAATTCAGATAGAGACACATCTGGTTAATACGTGTATTAACATGCAGATACGAATGTATGTACATATACATACATAAACGTGTGTACACTCATACATAAAAATAAAACTTCACTCCTAATATACATACAAAATTGTTTTGCACCTTCCTTACTAATGGGTATACTTCTGCAGTGTAAAGAGTGCCCTAGAAATTAACTGTAAAACAGATGGCTTTTTTAAGTGTGATTTAAACATGTGGCAAATACATGACATGTGCCTTTCCTTGATTTTCCAGACACTAATTGTTCAGTAAGACTTCTGCGGTACTCACAAATGCATGGAATTCAATAATCAGTCGAGTATTTAGACCCAAAAGAGAAGTCAGCAGAATTTTACAGATAGACAAAAACCAACTCACCAAAACCAGAATATCTGCTGTACTAAATATGCAGTCAACGCTATTAAAAAAAAAAAAGAAGACATTTTTGTGCACACACAAAGAGGAAACTGTTCACATTCCAGACCAAAAATCATAAATACCTTTCAGAATTGCACTATTTCACTTGGAAAACCTAAACAGCAAATTGTTGCCATATCTTCCTATTAATAGAGGACACACTCCTTTGTCCTAGCAGTCTGATTTGTTTTTTGTTTTCCATACTGAATATTCAATTGCCTTTCACCCACCTCCATATTTTGAGTTCGCCAGTCAGTTCTCCCTTTCTTTGCCAGTGTTCTTTATTCCAAGCATTCTGCCCAACACTGTCTCGTCCATTTTGTGAATACACGTCCCTGCACACACTGATTCCAAACACAGCAAGCATATGTACTCCATCATATATCGTTAGGAGACTTTTAAGACCTTATCATGTCAAACCATATTAAAGTGACATTTTTAAGGCTGACATTCCATTTTCTCTAAGCTTGTTTTGAGCAGACATTTAGTGGAAACTTCACCCCCATTCAAGAGTTTAATCAAGAGAGAAAATTAAGAAAAAGTTAAGTCTGCTATCTAGGAAAAAGATCTATTAGGTCTTGTCTGTACTAGAGAAATGTATTCTTCTAAGAATCAATTTAGCCTTTGCAATGCACTTGTAAAATGTCACACGTTCACACACAAAAAGCATTGCAGATATTGCTAAAACTAGTTTCATTAACTCTAAATGCTATTTCAGTCGTGCTGCATTAATGCCACCTCAGTTAAAAGTTTACTGGTGTTGCAGTTCATCCTGATCAAACACCCTACCCATCACCTTCCCTCAATAAACTTGGGGGCCTTTGAAATTCGCCTGACTTCCCCACTTCTGGGAACTCTGCCAGAAATCTGTGGGACGGATACCCCAACTGTGATAATTTCACAAATCACAGGTGAGAACACCGAGCAAATGTGTGCCGGCTTGCAAGGCTTATCAGCAGCGGACACTGAAGAGCTTACTTTGTTGACTGAGAAGCAATCCAAATTCCTAGCCCAGAGAAAGGTTTACAGCTACGGCAAAGCCTCCGAACCAGGATGAAAATTTGTACATCAAATTCAGGCCATCTGGGCAAAGAACAAGAAGCCAGAGAGAAAGAGGTTGTGTCCCATGTTCTATTTGGAAAGCACAGGAGGCCTGAAGATCTCTTTCAGGTCTGCTTTTATAAATCATGCACATAAACAGCTGAACCAAGCTTTTGTCAAAACCACTTTTCCACAAAGTAGAAACAAGAAAAAGAAAGAACCACTTTCTGAAACTTATGAAAATCCTTTTTCTATCCTGAAATGATATTTTCATTTGCATCAGATGCACAGCTGCTTGGTAGGCTGGCTGGCTTAAATTTTGTATGCTTACATATAAAAATTGTCCTGATTTGCTCATTATGATAAGGTCATAAAGATACAGAAGCAGTCGAAAGTCTACTGACTTTTCAACATAAAGGACTGCTGACATCCAGTATTGAGATACTGTGCATGGTACAAATAAAGACTCATGCACTTCTCAAAAAAATAAATAAACATCACTTCTATTAGAGAGGACCACAGGGCCACAACATATCTCATCATGTCTTGGTAGAATATTAAAAAAATGCCATCACATAAGTCTTCTAAATTGCTTGAAATACATTTTGGTGGAAAAAAACTGAATTTCAAACCATTGACATTCCCTGCAAAATGCAAAATTTCAGTTTTATCCAGTGCTAAACAGAACAACAACAACAAAAAGTTTGCCCTTATTTTATTTATATTGGGTGCTCATGTAGTAATGATACATAGTCAAAAAGGCTTAACCGTACAGATTCCTATTCTTGATCCATGAAATGACTTAAAGAATACGATCTCAGAGACATCAGAAGTTGTGTTCTCTTCTACTGAAGATGTACTGTAACTAGGAACAATGAACAACAATTTCCTGCACTGAGACTGATACTCTAACCACTATGCCTCCTCTTATACTATTTACATATGCCAGTTTATTTATCAAAACAAGACCATACAACCTGTGAGGGAAACTCCTTACGTAAATGAATATCAAATCAAAATTTATTTTCCAGCATTGCTGACTTTTTCAAGACTCCCAACCAATACTTTTCACAGAGTGAAGCATTACAGCATTCAACATTCTACATAAAACTATAGGAAAACTGACACAGTAGCAATGGAGACTACATCTGTATTGAACTTACAGAACGAGGATTCGACTGAGTTTTAAATAAAAGATAAAGCACCTCATGTTTATACTAGGAGTCTCGTGTCTGTCAGCAAGCCTGATCCCAGCTGACTAGGGTTCTGACAGATGATCTGGTACACAAGTTCATCACAGCCAGTCTGCATTCAGAACCTTTCACAATGGAGTTCTACCAGGCCACTGAAAACAACCAGATAAACATTTTGCAGTGTGACACCATCTCTATGCATCACTTTCATTAATGTGCATCCAATGCAGCTTAACGTATGAAAATGTTTAAGTGAATTGCTCTCTTGTTATAAAAGACCTATCTTGGCATGAGGTTTGGTATTACAATCGATTCTCAAATTAGCTTTTTAAACACTAAATATAGACGCTTGTAGGCTTACAAAAAATGCTCTGATGATTGTTCTGCTTCAAAAAATCACAAGCATGGAAGAATTACTGCTTGTTTTCAGCAAAACCAGACAAATTCTAGAAAACTTGCACTGTTCAGGATAAAACTGAGAACCAAGAACTCAAATCCCAGAGAGGAATAAAAGCCTTCAACAAATTCTGGAAGAAATACATTCCAATACACCAATACCAGAGACAGAACTCGATATGTATAGTTTCTCAATTTGTTACACACTCAATTCTCTATGATTGAAAAAGTGGGAGACAAGAAGATTAAACACTGCATATCAATTTGCATCAATTTATAGGTTAGTCTCCTTAGTAGAGGAGAATGATCCCATGTGCTGCTCTATTACTTGTGCTGTCACTGGGTACTGCACTACATCTGGGCATGACAGCCTTACAGAATCACCCTATAGCAAGTACATAACATAATCCTTTCCATCAAACTTCTAGAAATGAAACAGATCCCCATCCAGCAGCATTTTGGAAAGAAAAAAAAAAAAAACCACACATCAAAGATAAGACTAATCACATTCTAGACAAAATGCATACCATACTGCCTTCCTGAACAAAAAATACACTGCCTAGAAAATGAAGTTTTACTTCATGTGGCAAGCAGGCCCAAATACTGAAGAGGACATTACATATACTCTCATGTTCTTCAAAAGCATTCATAAAACTTCTGGCAGATATACTAATCTTCCATAAGCCTCCAGATTTCACAAACCCCATTAAAATAAAATTCTTGACACTGACAGAAGTAAGTAAAAGAATACCTCAAGCAATATGCTCTTATAAAGAGAGAGGAAAAGAATGAATCCTCCTGTGTTACAGTTCACAAACACAATTTTGATTGCTCTTGAGGCCAACAAATTTACTGGAGACAAAATGCCACTGTTTTAGCATGCTCACAACAATTTTATGGCAAAAATGAATGGCAGTGCAAAAGTTACCCAAATTTTATCTACTTTTGAGAAGAAGCAGAAAATGACTCCTTCCATTAGATATAAATTGCAGAACTTTCCTATGCGTTCTATGAAATATTAGCTAAGAAACCTATTTCAGCAGTTACAAAGAGAAGAGAGAAACAGATATGTCACTGAAAAAAGGTTACAAATCAACCCTGAAAGGGATGGCTGTAGTCAAAGACTAGACCCAACTAAACACCCAAAGACCGCATTTAGCAGCTCTGAATTAATAGTCAGTTTTCCTGCAGTTTTTTTCCAGAATGTCTCCAGCCACACATTTATTGTCTCAATGGAAAAAAAAAAAAAAAATCCCAATGAGACAATTATGTGACTTTGTAGACGCAATGTATGAAAAATAAATCCATTGCAGACTGTAATCCCAAACGTCTGACTGGCTTACTTTAGTATTTAAGAAAGGTCATGATGTCAAGGATCCTGACTTTACTGTGAGCAGTGCTGCTAACAGATTTCAGACACCTGAAACTACACAGCTAATGCAGATTCAGCTAGATGATGTTTTTTCTCTCCAAATTGAAACCATTCACAACAGCATGATGCTCTAGTAAAACTAGCAAAGAATGTCTGCAGTGGTGTCCCACATCCTCCCTACTTGATAAGAAAGTAAGGCTGAACAGGTCTCCTAAACAAGAAAAACTGATAGATACCTTTGCTACGTTTGAAGTCTAAAGGCTCATTTAAAGCCATAAATAATTTATCTGCTCCTTAAAAAACACAAGGACAATGCCTTCTCAGTTTTCCACCTTCTCCTCGTAGGTTCTCTGTTACTTAAAAGCACCAAACCTTAATCATAGCATATAAGTGCATTTAAAATTTAAGTCTGACCTTTGGAGACAACCTTTAACAACATAAAAGTTTTGCTATGTAGCTTTGCAAATATGAAGTTTACAAGGATGACATCCACATCTACATAAGAAAACAAAACAGATCCCAATTAGCAGGTAATACTGCTAATTCATCTGATCTTTCAGTCATATGATTCTTCTCAACATTTTATGATTTCACCAAGATTTCTACCCTGTTTCTAATTTGGAAATCAATCAGATCATTTCACTCACAAAACATGCATCCAAACCAAAGAGAAATTTCTCTCACCCTCTTTTCCCTTTGATAATGGGAATATCTATTGATTGAATCCCTTCCCAGTAAACGTTAAGTAGCAGAAAGATACATTTAAGCAAAAGACTTGCACAAGAACAAGTATGTTTAAGCTAGGTGTGATTAAGTCTTGGTTGAAAATTAAAAGGTATCAAACACAAAAAAAAAGAGAAGATCTTTTGAAACACTGATCCTTCAAACATAACATGCTGCAGAAAATTACCAAGTAAACCAGTGCAGATTTTTAGTGGGGAAGTATTAGTGGTAGGTGGATAGTTAGACTGCGTGATCTTGGAAGTCTTTTCCAACCTTGGTGATTCTATGATTTTCACCACTTTATGAAAAGAAATATGCTCTGATGGCAGAGAGAGCCAGAAGGGTCCTTATGGTCCTATGTCCTTCCAGGTGAGCCAGGAGAATCTCTGGCATGTTCACTGCCCTGTCAGAACAATTTAATTATATTGCAGGTAAATTCCTTGGGCTGTCCTGTGGCTGCTGCCAGAAAACAAGCAAACAACAACAACAACAACAACAAAAATAGGAGTGTATTACACAACTTGAACTTTGCCAATATGTTCAATATAAACAGCTTGTTATAATCAGTTAAGGATTCATGAGCCATGCACAGATCCCAAGATCAGAGCCATGTACCAAAACGGCTCTCTGGGGAAACTAGGAAGCTTTCCAAGGTAACAAAACACAGTTCCACACCATCAGAAATAAAACCATACAATACCCTCCACAATCAAAGTGAAAGTTTAGATTTCTTACTCCTGTAACTGCTGTCTGTAAACTACTAGAAAGATATTTCTAACATCTTCTATTCATAGGAAAAATTTATTCTGTAGATACATTGGTGAGTTACTGCAAAGAGTATTGACAAGAGCATTAAATACAAGTACTTGCATTGAAACATAGTAGTAAGACCTCACAGGAGATGTCTGGTTACCTGAAGTGACAGCTGGACATTCTGAGCTTTGTTCACTTGAGTCTTATTCTTCACTCCTACGATATGATGAGCAACATCATTAAAAGGATCTAAGGATCTTTCCTCAATGGAGCTAGCAGTATTTACAGCAAGAGAAAAGTTCTCCCTGAAGATAATGAAATATGAATAAATTCATAAAAACTTCAGAACAATGTAACTGGAAGAGGTCATGTACCATGAAAGCTGTTAAGTGTTTTGTTCACATTTTTACATAATTACTAAAGTTCTACTCCCAGAAGTAACCACATAAAAGTAACAGCCTCTTATTTCAGTATCCTGCTCACTTAGCCTTGCCAATTATTTTGACCTCATATTTTCCATTTTTTTCCTTGTTACCATTCCTTTAACTATTGTGGAACATGAGCCACTCCATTCCTCTTTTTGAGACTCTGTAAGCAGTTTAAAAGTGTCATAGCTTAGCGTGCACAAAGCTGCTGAAAACATTCACAAGATCTACTAAATGCCCAAACTGCGCTCAAAAATTCATGTGATGGACAGCAAGGTGTCACTTCACTGCCAAATTCCAAGCTGAGTTTGCAAAACTACTAAGTAGGGAACAAATAATTTTACTAACAAGGATTTAAAATATGCAGAAGTCAAATGACAAACCTTCACAATGGCATTTTCAGATTTTCAAACAGTAATACTAAGAACTTTCGATGGTAAGTATGTGGTTTCATTTATCAAAACATATGCCAATTTACCAGAGACAGTATAGGGATAATAGGAAGCTTGGCTGACTGCAAAACACTGAAAGACAAGATGCATTGCTGGATCAATCATATTTGAACCTTGCTAGATGTAGATGAATACAGAAGCAATAGTCTTGCCTGACAATTAAATTAAATCACCATCTGGCAGGCTTCAAATCATAGTGTGGGATGCCGTCATAGCATGCCGACAGTTCCCTTGCTGCACCTGCTTTGGCACCAGGCAAGATGCAGTCACCGTGAAAAACACTAGACTTTGATTACCTGGTTCCTTCAGCCAGAAGGGTATGAGAAAGTTTTGATAGCCACAATTGTTTTATTCCATTTTATTCTTGATGCTTGGGATATACGTCCTTCAGCTGGCTCATTTTTAAATCACTTCAGTACTTAAACTGTCACACTTGATGCATAATCTGACACCACAGAGTCATAGGTTGAATATTCCAGTTCTATTACTTTTAATTTTGTACCAGTTAATCATATTTTATTTAAAGGTAAAATGTTAATCTTCTGATGTTAAAAATCATCATACTTTACCCTTTTATGGTCACACATTAAAATAAGGATATCTGACAATTAACTAGAGTCTTCCTTTCAGGATTCAAATGAGAAGTTGACAAGAGGTCACTTCAGAATCTATGCAGTACAACAGCCTACTCTGTGTGACAGAGGTGCTCTCCTTAAATTTCCCAGTACTCTACAGATGAAGTTAGCACACCTCACCAATTGTTACCTTGCTTTGGTAGAAAGTATTTCAATCCTGATTAAAAGGCTTACCAGAAAGCACTCGCAATCATTTGCTATAAACTGGTTGTTTGCCCTGTTTCAAGCTCAAAATTGTAATAGTGATATACTTCAAACATCCAGTGATTCTCTCTGAAATAATATACATAGATTTTTTGTTGTTGTTGCTGTTTTAATCTTGCTACTTCTCTTGATTTGAAATAGAGCTGTAGTGTTGAGATTCACACACCCCCCCAGAATGAGGTCTTAGACTGCAAGCATTTCCCAGTAGGGATTTTTGTCTCTATACTTGTCTGAAAGCAACTAGCAAATTGTTAATCATCTATAATTAAAGACACCATAAGCCCAGAACCCATCAGAGTATATCTCCAGTGTGCTCACGTGGTCCTTTATGCATAAAATATGCCGTTTCATTTCAGCCCAAGAACCCTTTTGCTTGTGGGTGCCTCCTTCAAGCCTTCTTCATGGGGATGTCATAGAAGAGAGGCATTTTTGTTGTTTTTTTTTATTATTTTATTTTTATATATAATACACAATGAAAGTAACAAATGTAAGTCTTATGCTTGGCTCAAACACTTCTAAGATTTCCAGAGCCTTATCAAATTTGTACTGTTCACAGCCAGGGGTATCCATAAAACATCATAAATGAGCATGCATACATTTAACCTTGCATGTCATAGAAAGGCCAGCAAGCAGCGCCCCAAATCTTTAAATACATATATAGGAGAGAAAAGAGTCACCCAGTGTCACATACTGTAACTCATTAAAAGCATGGCACTGAGCTTGAAATTCACTGGGTTTCCATTCTTATTTAATCAGGTCATGACTGGTCCTTATGCAACATCATATACATCTTCATATTTAATCTTTTCTGTGACCACAACCATAGACTGCGTGCTGCACTCATCTGCTCTAACTCTGGTACATTACTTAAAACAGTAAGAAAGTCATCTTGAGCTAAAACTCAAACAGAACACGTTCTGAAGTATTCATTTCATTTTTTAAATGAAAGAAAAGCAGCGTGGTTTTGCTGATGGTAGCGCTTTGGTTCTTTTACTCAGTTATTTCCTCATACAAAACTGCAATTATCAGCACTCTCTCTTAGGTTACTGATGTTCTGCTTCCACTGTTAACTCCATGCCAAGTATCAAATCTTTTCTGATACACATACATATAAGGAGTACAATACAATACTGATCATGCAATAACCATTTAGGGAGAAGCTCATATACCTCTACCCATCTGCAGAATTATAAAAACCAAGAAAAGCTATTTTAAATGTAAAACTAACAACTTAACAATGTAGAATTTCAAGTACATTTCTGCAGACAAGCACTGAGTCACCAGACTCAGCAAAACATCTTTTTAGAAAAGTAAAACAGCTGCGAAGTTGAAATTCTCCCTTCCCAAACCTTCTGTACAGTGATGGTCTACATTCTGGACGGCCAGTCCATGGACTACCGCCTAGTTCAGCAACTTGCTGCACAAGGCTCCGTGCCTTAGACATGAGGCAATCTCAAGGTTTCAATATTTTAGTTTCCCACAACTACTACTATGAATTTTACAAGACTCTTACTCCTCCATGGAGAAGACTGTTCCCTACCTTTCATAAACAAGGTATCTACTACAGCATTCAGAAGTGACTAGCAGGGGTAAGAGCTAAGTTTCATTTCTTACGGATTATTTAGAATGAAACAAACTATATCTAAAAAGTGCAGATATGCTTTTTTTATTTCTTTTGCAGTTCAGAGGAGGGGGGAGGGAAAAGCATCTCTGATTTGTATATTAAAGCACAAGCATCTGTCCTACTGATGATATTCTGGGGAAGCACATTAGCATAAAATTTAACGATGTCAAATAAGTGGATGTGAAATAGGGACTGCGTAAAGACACTATTTCCAAGCCTGACAGAAACATCACTGTTTAGAAATGCAAATGAAACCATTATGTTCAATAATTATATGAAAATATGAACAGTTCAGCATGTTTTCCAGCCCTGATGGCGGTTAATGGGATGTACGCTTATGTAAATAACTACTATTAAAGCTAATGCTGAAAAAAACTAATAAATTCATACTAAAGCAACTGATTTAGTACGCTTTTAAACCCCAGCAGTGCTCACTTATTAGAAAGGAGTGCATTCTTATGTTTAGAACTCATTACTGTTACAAGTCACTGCAACTCCATCAATTACCATGCATTAATGAAAATGGGACACATACAAAAAAAATTATTGCCTCTCAGCAGTTTTCTTTAAAGACAAAATATAGAGGTATTACCATCATGGGGCCTTGAGGGGAACTTATCACCAACATAATCTTTATTACTACAACTGTACTCCCTGTGCTATAACCCTAGGGTATTCTTGTCCCAAGAAAGGGCTAACCTTTATGTAAAACTGGTGACATATATGCAATGAAAGTGGCCATACAGCCCTCAGTAAAAACTTTCCACTATTACAATTAAAAATACTTTTAAATAAACATACACACTAGTATGTCAACATGAAAACATAGGTATGAATGAAAAAGCACAATTCTTGAAACCACAACAAGGAGGTATAATATAAATAGGTTTATGAATAAAGAGTATAGACAGAAGTGTTCTAAGAAGCTCTTCTATCTTGACAAATTCCATTCAGTTTCACACTTACACTTTTAATGACCTCCTAGAGAGCCAGAGAATTAAGATTTGAAAGATACTATTCATTACTCTTTGGAGGTTTGCTACAATTCCTCAGCGTTATTTGAAAGATTCTTTGCCTTGGTTAAACATTGCATTTGATGCTGGAAACAAAACCAACACAAAACTGTTACAGGAATGAATCCCTCCAAATATTAAAAGCTGAGATTTATTGAATGCCTTTAACTCTGCAACTAGCCCACTTTCATTATCCAAGCAGTTTCTGAAAATGAGATATTAATGCAACATTACCAGATCCTAACAAGTTTAGCAAAGCTGAAAATGCTTTTATATTAGTTTGCATTGACTGGCAGCTTGAAATTAAGGATGGGTTTGAAAAACTCTACTATGGACAGAAAACTGATGCCAAACATTGGGAGCTAAATAGAGGAGATTCACAAAGGACAGCTCAGCAGCTAGACAACTTTTAATCCAAGGTGGCGTTTTGCCACCAAAAATCACAGCACAGACTCACAGCTCCAAAAGCACTGTCAATAACTATGAAATCCTACAACAATAGGAAGATAGAAGGAAATCATTCAAATTTTCATCATGCATGAACACTGAGAAAATTCATTTAGATCAACAACCAGTAGAGTAGCCAACATTAAATTAACGCTGTATTTAAGTGCTGTGTACTCTCCACAGCACACACAAAAGTAGTACTGGCCCAGACTAAAAAAGTTACAGCCTAAAACCAGGTAGCAAAACTAGACTTCCAGAGACAACTGGTGACAGCATTCAACAGCAAACACACACACAATGAGAGTCCACATGACAAACATCTGGGATGGAAAGGAAGGCAAAAGAAGGTAGAAGAAAATACATAAAACTATGCAATCGCTTTCACCGAATCTCTGCTGAAAGAGAGATATGGACTGTTTTGCTATCTAGACCATTAAAACTATTTCATGAGCGAAGGCCACTCTAAGGTTAAAAACAGTAAGACAAATTTGCTACTGATTAATAATAAAGTCATTCATTTTGTTCTTCAAATCTAAAGTAATTACAAGCCAGAGTATGGCAAATGGATTTAGCAGAAGCCATTACATCAGAAGAATCCTTTAAAGAAGAACAGTAATTTAAAAGACTAAACTGAATAATGAACTCTCCTGAACAACAATTATTATGAGATTGATTTATTGAAAGTGTATTTAATCATGCAAGAAATGTTTAAACTTTCCTAAATAGTTCAGGGAGACAGAGAAACCAATAGCAGAGTCAGCCCAACGTCCTCATTATAGTTGAGAAGCTGAAGCAGATGGAGAATTCATTTAGTTTGGAAGGATAAAGTACATCAATTTCTCTGAATCCACATTTCTAGTCAATTTGTTACAGTACCAGCTTCAACAATTAATGATCTCATTTTCCCATTTGTGCCTCCTTTTAAGAGATCTCAGTCTTTGTTTCCAAATGAGCCCAAATGTCATAAAGGAAAAAATAACTCAAAAAAAAAAATCACTTTGAAAGCTCACATACATAAAGATCAACGTTTCAGCTGCAGCCACAAGAGCAGGGTCAAAATTTAGGCAGGTAAGTAACTTAGTTAGAGTGCCTGAAAGTAAGATGTGCTTCACACTTGAGACACTGGATGATTTCTACAGGGAAATACCTTTGTCATGACCTAACTGGCTTTTTTGTTAAGGAAACTGATGGTGATGTATGAGATTGCCATGGCTGAAGCTGCATTTCTAATGACAGGTTTCCCTTGCTAAGTTCAGAGAGGTACAACTCATAGAACTGAGTTGGAAGGTCACCTGGTCCAACTCCCCTGCAATGAGCAGGGACACAATACAGCTCGACCAAGTGCTCAGAGCCCCTCCAGTCTGATCCTGAATGTCTCCAGGGATGGGGCACCCACTGCCTCTCTAGGCAGGCTGTTCAGTGCTTCAACACCCTTAATATAAAAAAAAAAAACCTTTTCTCTATCTCCAATTTAAATGGCCCCTCTTTTAGATTTTTAGAACCATTTTCCTCTGTCCTATCACAACAGACCCTGCTAACAAGTCTGTCCCCTTCTTTCTTACAGACCCCCTTTAGATACTGAAAGGCTGCTATCATGTCTCCCTGGAGCCTTCTCCAATATTAACCAGCACCAGCTCTTAGCCTGTTCTCACAGGGGAGCTGTTCTATCCATCAGACCATTTCTATTGCCCTCCTCTGGACACACTCCAACAGACCCATATCTCTCCTGTGCTGAGCACTCTACCTGTGGATGCAGTGCTCCAGGTGAGGTGCCACAGCGCAGAGCAGAGGGGCAGGATCCTTTCCCTTGCTCTGCTGGCCACGCTGCTTTGGATGCAGCCCAGGATCCAGCTGGCTGGCTGGGCTGCGGGGCACACTGCTGGCTCATGTCCAGCTTACTAACCACCAGTATCCCCAGGCCCTTTTCAGCAGGGCTGTGCTCTACCATTACATTCACCAACTCGTATTCAAAGTGGGAGTTGCTGAAATCCAGGTGCAAGACTTTCCATTGCCTTTGTTGAACATCAGGGGGTTCACCTGTGCACACCACTCAGCCTACCTAGGTCTCTTTGGATGGCATCCTGTTCCCCAGGCATGTCGATGGCACCACACAGCTTGGTGTCATCTGCAAACTCGCTGAGGGTGCACTCAATCCCTCTGTTGATGTGACAGATTACAATATTAAAGGACATCAATCTGAGTACTAACCCCTGGCAGACACCTGTTGTCACTGATCTCCATCTGATCATTGAGACATTGACCACCATTCTCTGAGTGCAATCTTGTAACCAGTTCTTCATCCATCAAGCAGTCCACTCACCAAATCCATATCTTTCCAATTTGGAGGGTAGGATGTTGTAGGGGACCATGTCAAAGGGCTTAATGAAGTCCATACAGATGACATCAGAGACTCTTCCCTTGTTCATTGATGCAGTTACTCCATCATAAAAAGAAACAAGATTGTTCAGGCAGGACTCACCCTTGGTGAAGCCATGCCTGTTGTCTTCTACCACCTCTCTCTCTTCGATGTGCCTTAGCATATATTCCAGGACAATCTGTTTCATCATCTTCCTCAACATGGAGGGGAGACCGAAAGGTCAGTAGTTCCCTGGATCAACCTTTCTACCCTTATTAAAAATGGGTGTGATGTTGCCTTTTTTCAAGTCACCAGGCATTTCACCTGACCACCACGACTTTTCAAATATAATTGAGTGGATCTTGGAGACTACATCAGTCAGTTCCCTCAGGAATCTCAGATGGATCTCATTGGGACCCAGAAACTTATGGATGTTCCGGATCCTCAGGTGGTCACAAGCCTGATCTCCATTTATAGCGGAAAAAACATTGTTCCCCAAACTCCCACTGTCAATCCCATCTGCTTGAGTGGTGTGTGAACAGCAGTTGACAGCAAAGACTGAGGTGAAAAAGTTGTTGAGTACTTCAGCCTTCTCCTTGTCCACTGTTACAAGCATGACTGTATAGCTCTTTGTGGGAGGTATATCTTCTTGGAATTTCCTCTTCTGGTTCATGTGCCTGTAGAAGTCCTTTCGTTCTTCTCTGCATCCCTTGTCAAGTTCAGATCCAGTCAGGCCTTAGCCTTCATGACCCAATCCCTGCTGAGCCTAGCAACCTCCCTAGCACCATGTTCCCAGGGTACACCTGTCCCTGCTTCCACTTATCATCATATCGTTTTGAGATTCCAATTATACAGTACAGATAATATCAAGCTTGTGCTCAATATACCATTCATCCTCCTGAAATGGAAGTCTGGTTTACTGTGAAGTATATACCTACTAGACACTACCAGCAGAGCATAACTCAAGCTCTTTAGCCAGCAAGACTGCATCTCAGAAACACCAAGACTCTGCGATGCGAGTATGCTTCTACCCCCGAACATCTACTCCAGTGGGACTACAAATTCCTACATCAGTGCTGCCAGATGGGAATATCTCTTAAATTAACCACAGAAAGAATAATGTCATTCCATGCTTTCCAGTATAAATTACAAAACCAGCAGTTCTGCTTCTTTTATCCCACATCTATAGTTTTGTACTGACAAAACCATCTCACAGGCAACAAGCCAATATAGCTCATATTCAAAAACCGCTGATGTTGATTGTTTAGATTCTACCTGTCGATTCTGGACAATTTCATAATATGGACAATGTGGTTAGCTTGTGCTCAAAGGTGCTAGATGGAAATAAACATAGAAAGTTGAGCTCTAAATGAATCTCCAGTCATTGATCCATTTGAACACTCAACATTACAATACATTTCACCTTGTTTTAGTTTAAAAGTTCATGAAAAATTCAAAATATCTTATTTACTCAATAGTCCTTGACTGATTCTTTTACATTTAAGAAGTTCTTAAATACATACATTATTCAGCCAATACTGCCATTACAGAATAGCATATAAATATTCAGGGACTTTTTAATATGTTCAGCTTTTATTCAATGGACCGTAATGGTTGCTTAGAAACATTTACTAGCAGGAGATCTACAATAACAATACAGGAAACACCTTCAAAGAGTGAAGCACTTGGATAAAATGGAAGAAAATTATAAATCGCTAATTTTTCTTTCTACTCACATGCCTTCAAGCAAATTATGATACACAAAATGATGTATAGGATATGTCCATATACGATAAACAGGAAAGGATGCATTTTGAACTCTAAGCTGACTTGAGAAACACAAGAAAGATGACTGTAATTCAAATCCCTCAATTTGTACCTTGTGATTATTAAGCATACAGAAACAATAGCAAAACCAAAAATCAGAATTAGATTTAGCCGCAGTTAAACAGTAAAACTGAATTTTAAATAAGCAGCCTGGCTTCCAAAAGCACTTAGCACAAGTTTCCTGTAACTGGCAAGGTCTCCACAAGAACTTTCTCCTTGCACTTTAGTTTTTTTCAGTAGAGGGGTGAACAAAGGAGGGATCCAACTGTCATATATACATGCTTAACCATACTGTTAATCTCCATACCTTATTTCTACATGACATTGTGTGTTGCCTTTGCAAGTTCAAAATAATTGTCTTTTTTCAAAGGACGGCACTGGTTACTCACAAACAAGAGCGCAAGCAGCAGGACACAAGCACCACACTTGCAACAAAACAAAGCACGTTGCCAAAGGCTTTCTGTGCAAGACCTATCATTTAGCTTCACTGGTTGTGATGACAATATTGGTGGGTCAGACTGAAAAAGAAAACAGAATGGAAAAAAAGCCTATTTATTTCCACACTATCAGAAAAGCAAGTGCAACATAATAGAGAGGTAAGCACAAAACAGAAGAAGTCAGGTAAATTCTACAGTCTCACATTTGCTTTCCTATCATTTTTTACTTTGGCATTAACCAAGTCAGTAATGATTTTTCTTCTAAAAAAGAACAGTAATTCCACATTAACACAAAAAAGATAAAAAAAAGTGAGGAAATATGGAAGTAGCACTAATTTACGAGTGTACATGAGAGTAACACAATGAGCAGTGCTATGGAAAAACTAAAATCACTTTATTAGAGTCCAGATAATATTTATAAGAAGCTCATTACTCTTCCAGAAAATTAATATTTTTTCTCACCAACAGTATCAGAAAATTAACTGTTTTAGATAAATTAATATTCTTGTTAACTGCATGCAAAATCAAGAAGTTAAATAGTCTTAAGTAGTTACAATATAAAGGAGATATGCAAACAGTCTGTGATCATGTTTAGACTAGCCAATTAAATCATATGGGATTTATGTTATGAGCTCATCTGAGTCTTCAAATCAACAGATAATGTTCTGCTTGAAAATAATTCCACCAAAAAGCTTAAGAAATCCAGGTACATTCTAAATATAAACCAAACAAATAATTAGTAGTCATGATGACTTTGAATTTACATTAAAAAAAAAAAAAGTTCATAATAAAGACTATCTCTTCATTCCTTTTTTTTCCAGTGTTTTCTCTCCAAAATGATTATTCTGGCAAGCAAATACCCTTTTTTCTTTCCCTTCACAACAATATTTACAGAAATGTTAAGGCTGTTTTTGGTTCTGCATTTACACAACATCAAATTTAGATTAAAAAAAAATTTCTTAACAGTAATAACAAGAAAAGCTAAAGACTATAACATAATTTCTTTGGGCTCTGAAATAACAGTAGCATTTGTTTCTTAATAATCTCATATTTTTTTCCTAAGACATCTATCATGACAGTATTGGGGCATCTTACAAAAGATAAATCCCTATTTCTTATATTAAATCGTATTTGGGACCTAAATTAATAATGGGTGCTTGAAAATATGCCAGAAAAAAAGTCAAAAGCTTTTCTCTTAACAGCCTCTAGCATAAGTAGAAGGGATAACACATACCGCCTATGAGCACATGGCATGCTGTTTCTCGTTTATTCTGAAAACACAAATGAAACATAACAGAATTTCAAAGGACATTTAAGTTGCAAGTCTAACCTGCCAAAGAAAATGGTAGAATTTATGTTGTTCATGCGTATCCAACATGATCTGGTGATACAAAAGCAAGAAACAAACATTAAACATGAATGTGAGGGAAGACACAGAGGCTAGTGAACTTTTTCACATTAGCTTACTCCATAATTCTGTTTCAAAGTGTGCTATAATACACTGAACAGACACATTCCATTTTAGTTCTGCCGTCTCATAATCATCTGACAAATTCCAGGTCATCTGCCTCCATTGTGGTTCTCCTTTAAGTCCGATTCCTCAAACCAAACACTTCGAAACTCAGACAAAAGCTTCACTTCCTTCAAATAACTCATGGCCAGATTAACTTCTTTTTCCAAATCTTTCCTTTCAGCCATGTTCTAGCGCTCATTTCCCAGTTTTCCACTCTAACTACTGCTTAATCTTTCCTATCAGAAAAGAAAAAGGATTCACTTTTCCACCACTTTGAGATTAAGACTGTTATCTCTGCCCACCCCAGCTTCCTTTTTTTCCCTCTTTTGCCACCTTCCATCCAAAACGCATTCTCCCTTTTCCCTAATTTGACCTCAAACTCTTTGACCTCTCCACACTATCTCCTCCACAAGTTATTCTCATCATCTAACTTAAGTCTCTCCTTCCACATGTCCAGGTGCAGAACTACAGTGCAGATGGGATGAAGTTAGTTCCAAGTCCAGAAGGATACACAACAGTCTTGAGTCAGAAACGCAGCAGTCCACAAGAATGGGAACGCTTACACTGTGCAGATGACCTATGATTAAGGCACTGAAAGAACCAGAGCACATGTTACTGGGCTCTTCTGGAGTCTAAATGTTTGGCCTAACTGGGTAGATTTTAATAAGAACATCAGAAGGTGTAATCACAGCATTTATACCTTACACCACTAAGTATCTCATATCCAAAGACCATGTGCACAAGAGCTTTTTAAAATAAGTCTACAAGAGTTTTTAAAATGTAAAATATGTTTAGGTGTTGTACTACAAAACATGCTTTAGTGGGGAAACATTGGTGGTAGGTGGATGATTGGAGTAGAAGATCTTGGAGGTCTTTTCCAACCTTGGTGATTCTACGATCCACTAATATTTTTGGAACTCAAACATCTTATGGCAAGCTTTTGTTGTTTGTTTGTTTGTTTTTTAATATAAGAAGAAGTTGTGTACAGTTTTTTGAAGTGGACACATCATGTGAAAAACTAGGCCAAAATAGCTTTTGACCAAACTATCACATAATGTGACGGGCCTAACGATACCATTTAAGGGAAAATAAATAGACTACATGACTATTTGAAAGACTTCTTTTTTTTTTTTTTTTTTTTTT
>PPHD01005145.1:0-26966 GCA_002909625.1 Bambusicola thoracicus | reverse complement strand
CCATTACCTCTTATTTTAAGGCTCCATAGAATGTGTTACTTCCAAGCCTTTATTGCCTTCAGAAGAGAAAAGCAGTAAAACACCCTTCAGTTGTAGTGTGCAATACCTGAAAGCCCACGCTGACTTAGATATTCAAGTCCCTGGCAGTGCTGCCAGGATTCTCAAACACAGGTTCAAAACAACAAATCAGTCAATATGAATATGGTAATCGCTCAACACCAAAACTTCAGAATGAACACCTAAAAGGTATGTCTCATGACTTACAAGATATTTAGCACACAATGATTTTTTGTTCCTCTATCTGTCCATTGATATTTGGACATATTATTAGCAAATAAGACATGGGGAAAAAAAAAAAAACAAGGAGGACCAATTTTATTTTACTGACTGTGGTACTACCCAAGAACTGCAGCAAAGTAATGTGCAATTTACTATCAGGTCTGAAAGCAGCTTACACTGACAGGAAAAGAAATTGAGAAGGTTATCTCCCACTGACCTGTCAGCTTCTTCCTCACAAAAGCACTGCAGCTAGAGGGTTGAATAGTCTTCAGTCATAAACATCAACAGCTCTCTAAACATCCACATGATGGTTCATCAATTACCCTTCCATGCTTTCTGTCACTATTGAAGTTTGAGGAGAAATTCCTGAGCAGATCTGTTGGGTGGTTTCACTACAAAATGACTTTTCTGAAATGAAGTCTTTTTGCCGTTGTTACACACCTAGGAACAGAATGAAGAAACACAGCCTAATCAACTACCTAACTAGAGATATTTTTCTCCATTTTCAGCAGGCTTTTTTTTGTTTTGTTTTGTTTCTTGTTTTGTTTTTCAGACATCTTTAGATCCCTAAAGATGAATTTCAGGTTTGTTCTCATTCAACACTTTGAAGCTGTTGTGAAAAGCAAGACAGGGCAGAGTCACCTCAGTACAACCTGCTTTCACAATCAGCCCAGGCCAGTACACAGAAATACCCCATGATAACTTCCCGTGAGCAGCCAGATATACATCGCGGGGACTCTTACATGTTTTTAAAGGGTGAGGTTTAGTCTGCTTATTGCCTCAATTCAGAATATGTAAGCAAGACATTATTTCCAGTGGCACTGAAGAACAGTTCAACTAGAGGCTGAGACTCACACAAGTCACCTGTCAGCGCTTACAAGCAAGGTTCTTTTTCTCCTCTACAGCAGGTAGCTTCACACCATCCTGACCTGAGATAACGTCTTTGATGCATATAACAAAGAAATCAATAGAAGTGTGTGCTGAAAGGCCCATCTGTAAATCAGGATGGAAAGATAAATTGCAAGAAAAGAATCCGTGGCCTAGAGGTGATTCTCACATTCTCATTTACAAGACCTTACAGCCTTGATCCATAATCCATGCCCTTTTAATCCTCTTTCTCCTTTTACACCCAAGAGGAATTGTTATCCTTTGTTTTACTCAGAGCTGGAGCTGTGAGTGTAGGGAGATCTTTGTAAATCTTTGTAAAGTGCTTCACCTACATGTGGCAGTGTTACAATGGCAGCTTTCCATGACTACATTTCTCTGTGGGAGCAGGATTATTTTCCCCAAGCAGCAGGCATTTGCTCACTAACTCTTATCATTATAGAGCACTTGGAGATCTACGACTGAAAACAAGAGCAAAGTGCCACTGTACTCATTTAAAATACAAAAGAACCTCTGCTCTCATTTCAAAGAAACTGATCCACATTTATAGTTTTTCAGGATCTTCAAGGGTAACTCAAAACCTCCGATTACAATACTTTTTGTTTTAGAGTTACCACAGTGTCCCAGTGTAACATGATGCAAAGCATAGCAATGACAGCAGAGGAGCAAGATCCCAGGCTGCAGCAAGGATTTGCTCAAATCATAGAATCATAAGGTTGGAAAGGACCTATAAGATCATCTAGTCCAATCATCTTCCTATCACCATTACTACCCACTAAACTACTAAACCATATCTTGTAGCTCCTCATCCAGACACCCCTTGAACATCACCAGGGATAGTGACTCCACCACCTCCCTGTGCAGGCCGTTCCAGTGCCTGACGACTCTTTGAGTGAAAAAGCTTTTCCTTATATCTAATCTGAATCTCCCCTAGCACAACTTGTGGCCATTTCCTCAGGTCCTATTTGTTACCCGCTAGAAGAGACCAATCCCCTTTCATCACAACCTCCCTTCAGGAAGTTGTAGAGCACGATAAGGTCTCCCCTGAGCCTCCTCTTCTCCAGACTAAACAATCCCAGCTCCCTCAGCCACACCGCATAAGACTTGTGCTCCAGACCCCTCACTAGCTGTGGGCATACAAATAAAGGAAAGAAGCTGCTTGCCTTCAGAAGGTCTCAGGTACACAAGGATCTGCAGTGAGATTCCCTTTCCTCCACTGCCAGAACTTAAATGAAGTCTGGGAAGGAGTGGATCCTGGCTCCACCCCTTCTGCTCACTCAGGTACACTGCATGCACCTGAGCTCCCCTGGGTTGGCCCTGCCTTCCACCAGGTACTCAACCACTGGTTCAGGCCATGACTTCGTATTTCTGCTACACCCAAAAAGTAAAAACACAAACACAAGTAAAAGCATCTGCCAAAGAAACCTCCTATAAAATGTCATTACAAAAATTAACCATTTATTTAGGACCTGTAGACCCAACTGCTGCTTAATGAGACAACCCAGACAAATACTACATATCAACGAGTTAGTCCCACATCATTCTTTCCTTGCAACAAGCCAGCTAAATGTTGTGCTCACAAAGATGTGTCTGTTTAACCTGTGACATGGGTGCACAAACAAGACAAACATGAGAGTGAATGGAAGAAAGCAGACAAGAGAAGATGATTTTGTGAGAATCTAGGCAGAACCCAGCTAAGATAATTAACAGTAGGAAGAGTTCTTCTCTTAAGAAGGGCTAGTTCTCATTTCAAATTAGAAATAGTAAAGCTGATTCATAATATTGTGAGATCAAGATATGCAATGGAAATGGACAATCCTATCTCACTACACATTATTCAAAGAAGGAAAGAAACTGAGCTCAAATCCATGCTTAGCTGCTCAGAGCATTTGCTGGCTGGCAAATACAAATTAACTGACTGAAAATGTTTAGGGATTTGACATTCATTGGCAAGGAGAAAGTTCATCATCTGCATTCATTACAGCTGCTGATACTCAGCCAACACACCCCTACTCTGATGTCAGTGGTCTAAAAAAGGGCCATACCCTAAATGATAGTTTAAGCCCAAGAAATCTCTGTTGAATTATGAGCTGAGGCTCCAACTTCCACAACTACAGACTGCTCCTCAAGCAAACTGAAGATTTCCTAGTTTCCAATTCAGGCGGGGAGGATTCTGCAACCATTAAACCCTACTCAAAAGTCCAAACTTACTTTCAGTACAAGATTTTTGTTTTACACATTTTCACTGCCAATATAAGCCCTCAGCCAAAGGAACAGAATTGCCCAGTCCTTTGGGTGATAAGAACTGCGTTGTGTCCATAATAATTATTAGCTGTTGCAAAATGCCACCTTGGCACTGAAGGAAGGTATTCAAAGCACAAGAAAATATTGCAACAGTACTCGATCTTCCCCTCCTCTGGCTGGAAAGCTGGTCCGTTCCACTTCCAGTCTCTTGTGGATATGATCATTATATATAAATGGAAAACTTGTTCATGACTCATCTGCCTGTATTACCAAGTGCATTTTTCAGTTCAGTAGCCAGGCATCCATTTTGTGGGCTGCTAAGTGATTTACACTGATTGAGTGTGCACTGTGTGCAGCTCTTGCAAATTTTACATGCTGGCTGTACAGGGAATGAACGCATGCTGATTATGCTCCAAACAGCAATGAAACCAATTACCTAAGCCACTAACTCCCAGTAAAGAAGCCAGAAAGACAGCTGTTGCTTCACTATCTTGAAGAAACATTTGCTGTTTTGATCTCAAACTACTGTACATTGAAATAAATGACAGATTTATATTAGGAAAGAACTGGCCTCTGAGTTGAAATAGTTTCTTCTAATAACTGTTACCTTCTTGTGCTCCAGCGCTTGTATTCCAGAGCAGGGACTAACCCCAGATTCAGGAAAGTAGACAACAATCCAGCTACTTTATGAATGTGAGTGACTTATGAGATGGAGCCACGAGGATGAAAAGTCCGGGGAAAAATAGATACATTTCAGATATGAAACCTAAAGACATTTCTGAATCATCTTGTAGTAAAAAACTGAGTCCTGTTACACGCAGCAGAATGAATTTGATGTAAGGAACAGGTGAGAATAACTGCAGAACAATTACTTGATGAGAAGATTTTGGTTGAAAGCAATGCGTGGAGGTCCCTAGCCCAAACACCTTTTCCACAGAGCGCTAACTTCACTTCAGATTTTGAGATCCTCAGCCTTGTCTCACTGAGTTCCAGTTTACAAGGTCTGCTCTGAAAGTAATGCCTCCCATTTTACAGCAGTGGGTCTGTGCGTGTACGAGAACAAACAGACATTACCACCACAGGAAACAGCTGTGGTTCTGCAGATCGAGGGCAGCTAGAAACTTAGCCCTAAGAGCCTCACTTAATAAGCTCACACTGCACTTCAGGGCTCTTGTGCACATGTAATTGTCTGACAGCACCGCAGAACTCTGCATCCACAATGTTGCTGAGTCTGTGCTTAAGAGAAGGTCTTAAAGCTTAAGGGAAGGTCTTAAAGCAAGGACTGGAAAAACCTGAAAATCAGAGGAGGATGAAGAACAAGCTTACTCTTCAGTTCACTGAGCATGTACCATACAAAACTACTTCTTCCTGGCACAAGTGGCAGATAAAGTCCCACACTGCATCACAGGATTAAGTAGAATCATAGAACCATTAAGGTTGGAAAAGATCTCTAAGATCATCTAGTCCGCCCATCCACCTACTACCAACGTTGCCCACTAAATCATGCTCCTTACTATCACACGTATCCATTCCTTGAACATCTCCAGTGATGGTGATTCAACCACCTCCTTGGTCATCCCCTGGCACAACGAGGCCATTCCCTCTGATTCTATCACTGATTACTTGGGAGAATAGGCCAACCCCCATCTTGCCACAACCTCCTCTCAGGGAGGAGTAGAGGGCAGTAAGGTCTCCTCTGAGCCTCCTCTTCTCCAGACTAAAGAATCCTAGTTTCCTCAGCTGCTCCTCATAAGACTTGAGTTCCAGACCCCTCACCAGCTTTGCTGCCCTTCTCTGAACTCATTCCAGGGCCTCAAAGTCTTTCTTATAGTAAAGGGCCCAAAACCAAACACAGTACTCAAGATGGGGCCTCACCACAGCTTGGTACAGGGAGCCAATCATCTCCCTGGTCCTGCTGGCACCACTATTTGTGATACAAGCCAGGATGCCATTGCCCTTCTTCGCCACCTGAGCACACTGCTGGTTCACGTTCAGCTGAGTGTCAACCAGCATCTTCAGATCCTTTTCCTCTACACAGTCTTCCATCCACTCTGTCCCAGGCCTGTAGTGTTCCTTGGAGTTGTTGTGGCCAAAGCGCAGGACCCAGTACTTGATCTTGTTGAACTTCATCCCAGTAGCTTCAGCCCAGATATCCAGCCTGTCCAGATCCCTCTGTAGGGCCTTCCTACCATCAGGCAGATTGACACTTCCTCCCAGCTTGATGTCACCTGCAGCTTACTGAGGGTGCACTCAGTGCCCTCATCCAGGTCATCAGTGAAGATATTGAAGAGGACAGGCCCCAGTATTGAACCCTGGGGGGCACCACTCATGACTGGATGCCAGCTGGATTTAACTCCATTCACAATCACTCTCTGGCCCGAGTCTTCCAGCCAGCTCTTAACCCAGCAAAGAGCGTACCCGTCCAAGCCACAGGCTGCCAGCTTCCCCAGAATTAGACTGAGGGAAACAGTGCCAAAGGCTTTGCTGAAGTCTAGGTAGACCACATCAACAGTCTTTCTCCCATCCACCAGGATGGTCACATGGATACAGGAGATGAGGTTGGTCAAGCAGGACCTGCATTTCATGAACCAACGCTGGCTGGTCCTGATTCCCCAGCTGTTTTGTACATGCCTTGTGATATCACTCAAGCTGGTCTGCTCCACAACCCTTCCAGGCACCAAGGTCAGGCTGACAGGCCTGTAGTTCCTCAGGTCCTCCTTATGACCCTTCTTGCAGGTGGGAGCCACAATGGCAAGTTTCCAATCCTCCACAACCTGTCTGGTTGACCAGGAACACTGATCAATAGTGAAAAGCAGCTTGGCAATCACCTTTGACAGCTCCCTCAGGTGGATCCCCCATCTGACTCCATGGACTTGTGACAGTCTAGATGGGGTAGAAGGTATCCAACTGTCTCCACCTGAATTGTGGAGAGTTTATTCTGCTCTGCATCCCAGTCTTCCAGATCTGGAGGTAAAGTAACCCGAGGGTAACTGGTCTGACTATTAAAGACAGACATAAGGAAGGTATTGAACATCTCAGCCTTTTCCTTATCCTCAGTGGTCACATTCTCCACCGTATCCAGTAAAGGATGGAGATTCTCCTTAACCCTGCTCTTACTAGTAACTTACTTGTTAGAAAAAAAAAAAAAGTTGCCTTCTACTACAGTAGCCAAGTTGAGTTCAAGCTGGGCTTTTGCCTTTCAATTTTCTCCCTGCATATCCTAGCAACTTCTCTGTACTCTCCCTGAGTTGCCCACCCCTTCTTCCACAGATGGTAGACTCTTTTCCTCCCAGAGCATCAGCAAATGTTCCCTGTTCATCCATGCTTAGAAGAGATTTAAAAAAAAAAAAAACAAAAAAAAAAACCAATGTGATTGAAATTTTACTCCTCTACTCCTGTTCGCTGAGCACATTATAAAGACCAATGGTTAAATGGCTTCCTAGTCCAGCCAATAATGAAATTGCTGCCCATGGTCACCAAGACTTTAAGTACTGTTCTGGGCTCTGATGTATATCCACAGGACCATTTGCCACTAAAAACCACAGAGGGTGAGGCACCCCACGTACACAACACCAAAGACAACTTGAGAAAGTTCTATGCTTAGCAACACAACTGATCCAATAAACAAAGCCATAACATCTCTTAAAAAAAAACAAAAAACAACACTTTTGCATATAAAAAATTATCTTCAAAAAAAATCTCAAAGTGTTTTTTTTTTTTTTTTTTAAACAAATGTTCATGAATGAGGCTTAAGCACATTTTGGAATCTAAGATGGTTGTCTGCACCTATTCATTAGGTTTGGGAACTGGAAATGGAGCATACCATGAAAATACAGATTCCCCAGTTAGCAAAATGCACTGTATTTCAGCTTCAACTGAACAGAATAAGGCAAAGCAGAAAGAAATTAATTATAAATCTCCTCTCTACAAATGTGATTTGTGGATTCAGTCCATATTCTTTTTCTCTGGAAAGGCAGATAAGGTACTTCAGAGGATCATTTCAGAGGCCAGTGTATCTACCTATTCCCTCTTCTGTTCTGCATCTTTCAGACTACTCTGTACAGTGGCTAGATAGGAGGATATGAACAGATGGCTGTTTGCACTGATAACTGTCTGCTCCTAGTCAGATTAATTGGTTAAATCCCAGTTAAAGATTATAGCTTGGTAAAATGATACAGACAGTGTTCAGTCACTCTTCACAGTCCCATAAAGAGATTAAAACACATTGCTACAAAAACTGTTTTAATACATGTTAAGGGCTGTGCAAAACACATTGCTGGAGAATAACAGTATATGCCCCTCAAGAATACAGTTTTAAAAGGTATAAAATTTACATAAATATGAAGGTCAAATGGAAGTTCAGAGGCATGAGTCAGTCGTGAGGATGACAAGGATATATGACAGAACAGTATCATGACTACTTTCTCTTTAACCAGACCTTTGGCATCAAGTGGCTCATGAGACTTGGGAACTGCAGTATTATCTAATAACATACCTTTTCTAAACACACTGAGAATATATTTGCCTTCAGAAAAACTGGGAACATGCTAGAAGACTAAAGCCTCATGCCAATACTCACTGAAAAGGAAAATCTGTTGACCTCAGTAATTACCTTCAGTACAAGACAAGAAAGTGACAAAACCATGCAATGCAATCAGTAAAGAATGAAAGGAAGTGACCATAAGCAGGGGTAGTCTACTCAATTAGATGGAAAACAGACCTGACTCATAAACCTGAATGTATTCCCTGAGACTGCAGTATGAATTGCTAATGTTAATTGTAAAAATGTAACACCTTTAGCAGAGTACTTGACAAAATGTTGCATGATACTCTATTTCAGATACACAGAATACAACAAATGGATTAAAAACTCACTGGCAGAACTTACAAAGATAGTGGAGAAACATGATCAGGTGTGAAAGTTTCTAGCAGAGTTCTGCAGGGTCTCATTCTGGGTATACAGCTCATAAAGGCCACGTAAAGATTTTGAGGTTAGGCAAAACTAACAGATTTACAGACATTTCTGTTGAAAGCAGCATGAACAACATAATTCTACTGTGCTGCAGAACAGAGAAAGGGAGTAGCTCTGGAAGAGGAGCTCATTTCTCAAATATTTGATTAAGAACTGGGGAAGAAGCAGGAAGAGTCATGAAGAAGAGTTCAAGAAAATGCTTAGCAGAAGAGGCCCATGGAACTTCAGCTGTTCAGGCTACCAGAAGGAGGACAAAGAGATAATGTGATAACATTACGTAAGCCCTTTACAAGGAGAAAATGTTGACTTTATTTATTTATTTATTTTTGTGAGCTCTGTAATAAAGCAGAGAAATACACAAAACCCCAATTGCTCAAGCCAAACAAATTCAAACACAATTTTAATCTGCAAAGTGATTAACCTGAGTAGCAAAGTAGTTGGGGGAAGATTTTTTGTCTGTACTTGGCCTTTCCAAACCAAGACTGGAAGCCTTCACGAAGAGCAGAAATATTAGTCTGACTCCAGAATAAGAACTAAAACAAAACTATAACTGCCAAAATCAACAGCTGCAGCTGTGGTGACAAGCCAGCTGTTGACATCAGGGACCCCGTGATCCTTTTCACTATGGAATCATAGAAACATTAAGGTTGGAAAAGACCACTAAGATCACCTAGTCCAACCCTCAACCCATCACCACCATGACCACTAACCATGTCCCTCAGTACTGACACCCAAGTCTCCTATAAGACAACCAGCTAAAACTCATCTCCCACTACCAATTCACAGATTTCTTTACACATACTCCACGTACCTTTAAGAGGTGTAATGAACAGGCATGACCGCTTTAGATCTGTCTAATGAATGAAAAAGCAACATTTTCGAGCTGCTGCCTAAAAATGTGTGAAGCACACATTGCTCACATCCACTTACCAGGTACAAATAGCTGCAGTGCATTCCAAGCGCTTGTATCTGCTCTCAGACCTGACCTCATCTCTTCTGCTTGCTCCAGGCCAGTACATGTGTTCCACACTCCCTGCCTCTCGCAATCAGCAGAACACATGATTTTACTTCTTTCTACTTTGTAACCTAAGCAGAAATCCCAGGAACACACTAAAATGAGACGCTATTAGATCATTCTCTCCTGTTACTTGGTCATTACCTCTGCCTGAGTGGCTGAGAAAACCTACAGGCACACACCCTGCACATTCTTTATCCACAGACTGCTTTGTTTTTTTCTCCCTGCAAAACAACTAGTGCATCTTTACACAGACCAAACTACAGGCTCTCTCAGCTCTTTGTAGAAGTACATTCCCTTCCTTCACTCCCTTCGATTTTCTCCGTGTGTGAAACAGGTGCCGGGTTAGACTGCCACTCTCTGGTGCAGCTGTTAACCCGTTGTTCATCACGCAGCGGAACGGCGGAGAGACAACCGCATCCCACATCAAGGCGCCAGGCCGCAGCCACGCGGCGGGAAAACGGCGGCCGCCCCCCCGGGGATCGATGGAGGCCTCTGGCTCCGCCCAGCGGGCGCCTCAGGCCACTGCAGCCGAGGGATCCAGTCAGCCCCGGGGGGTTGCAGCCGAGCAGCAGCGCCGCACAGGCATCCACACACAGACTCTGGATGAAGACTGTCCCTCCCTTAAACAAGCAGCAGCACACAGGTGCTTTTTGATGAGCTCAGCTAATGCCATCTGCCACCCGTTTGCCCGCTGCTGAACCGAATTCCCACAGGTGCTCCCCTTCTGTCAAACAGAGAGAAAATTCATCTAGTGTCAATGTTTTTAGATCTAGATCTCAACCCAGCTTTGACCAAAAAAGAAAAGACAAAGGCAGCCCCTTCTGTGCCCCCAGCTGTGAGATGATCCAGGGCGAAGCTTTGTGGTAGGACCACACCGGGGTGGGCGCAACAAAGATACACAATGGTCTCCTCAGCTGCCTTTGGACGTATTGCCCCCTCCAACCACTTAACTGATACAAAGAACTCATTGAAAGCTTTTTTTTTTTTTTTTTTTTTTTTTTTAATATCACAGAAATGCTGCTTGTAATGGATTAACATGTTTTTTTTTGATGTAATGTTCAAATCCCTTATCTTGAATCTCAATGTATGTAGGAACTAGGCCACAAAATCTAATTGTGCCTAAAGTGCATACTGGGTCAGGGCTGACTCCAATTTTCTGCCCTCCCACCCAAGAAGCACACACCTCACGTCATCTCTTCCTCAGTCCTTGGGCTGCTTTCCCACCTGCAGCACCAGCAGTCCAAACCCTTCCTTCATCTCCATGGCTCTTTGCACTGCTGTACGCTCCCGTCCTCCTAAGTTACAGGCTCTCTCTGGCACAGCTTTGTTTAGGTCTTGTTTTGATAATGATGAACAGATTATTATCCACAATGAAGACAGCAATGCAGCGTTTCCCAGTAGTTTTTGTTTCTACAGCTTGTAATTTTTATGATGACAGGGATGGTCTTTTTGGTTACCTGCAAAGTGATCTGGTAGCCTAATTGTATTCTTGGTTTCCTCCAACCTTCTCTAAGACTATTCCTTTTTATAGTCCTCTTTCCACATGTTGAAAGAAGCGTTTTTCTTAGCATTGCTGTTAAGTATTTGTCTTTTGAACTCTGTAAGCTCTTCCCTCTGTGGAGAGGAACATAAATACATGTTCCAGAACACTCTGCCCTTCTCCACCACCTGTGGTACACTTTTTAATAAGCTATTTTTCTATTACTTAACTGCATCAGCAATCATTGCCAGAGACTGCTAGCAAAGGAGCTGTTTATCCACTCTCTCCCTTGGAAATGGCTGTCAATGGGCAAACATAGTTTGTACCCCCACAAAACCTTTCTAGGTGGGCTGCGTGGGTAGACCTAGGCCCACATTCCTGCAAACACTGGTGGGCACAACCAAGTCACATCTTTACATTTAAGTATTGTCTTAAGATAACACTTCCAGTAAGTGTATGTGTAAGATGAATATTTTCTCAATTTTACGCTCTTAAGAGTGTATGGACCATCTTGTCATCTGTTCTTGTTCAGTGCTTGCCACTTTGGTGTCACAGGATACTGGAAGTGTCAGATACTCTGCCAACACAAACAGGTACTAACAAGTAGTAAATTGTCGTATGGAAACCTCACTGTAAAGTGTTTTCAGGAGACAGGACACAAAATAGCATATATCCTACATACATAGGAGAAGTGCCCCACTTTAAGGAAAACACAAGTGGGTTTGGGTCTGATTTTCAGAATTTTCAAGCCTGTATAATCCCCACAACAGCCAGAGAGAGCTGAGACTCCTACACTTCTGCAAGTCCATCTACAAAGAAAAGAGTAGCACTGTATTCCAGTGCTGAGCATTCTTCTAGACTCTGTATTAGAGATGGAGATCAGGACATTGATTTTGCTTAATACATGGCTGACAGTGCCATTTTAACACCAAAAGCCTCCATCCCCACGCTTTTAAGGAATGAGGAGCCAGAGCCTGTCAAGTAGATTAGCCATATGTCAGCTCCTCAGAGCGCACAACAGCAGAGCCATAGTTAATCTCAAACCTTGATCACAAGCCAAAGGGAACAATTATATAACTTAGAAATCTGAAAGGTGAATAGAACAAAAACAAACAAGAAAGAACAATCATCCTTACTCTCATGTGCACATTTTACTACAACTATTAGGCAATCAAGATTGTCATATAATTGGCTTTTTTAAATTAAAAAAAAATGATGGAAGGATTGCAGTAATTAAAAAGCACAGACAAGACGTTGAAAGATGATAAATTACACACAGTGCAGATGAAGCAGTACCTTTACAAGGATTTATTCGCTTCTCCAGAATTTAGAGAATTTGGGCATTTGCTGTTTGTCTGTTCCTGACTGCTGTGGACAAACCAGTGTCAATATGGTCAGAGGGACTTGTGGACCACAGAGGGAATGAAGTATCAGACTAGAATATGACTTTTGAGAAATGGTATCAACCATTTCCGTGGGAGTGGGTATTTTCATCGGGACAGATTGCATGGGCATGTTCTGTGGCACATGTCTGAATCTGTCATGAACATCCAAAGCAAACTTCTAAAAACCAGTGGAAGGAGAAATAGGTCTGCTAGCATTATTTCTCCCACACTGTTAAAGGAGATGATGATACAACTTATTCAGCTTGTTCAGTAGGACAGTGCCTAGGGCCCCTTCACATGGGTGCACTTTTATATTAGGCACATAAAAACAGAACAAATTTCTGCCCCAAAAAGGCTTATACTCTTCCTGTACAAGGCTGAAGAGAGGAGGATAGAATAGAAACCAAATCAACTAGCTGTGGAATTGAAATTAAGACGTTACTCTATAAAACACACTGGGAATTATTCTAAGGGAAGTTGTCTACTTCAGTAGAGGAAATGCGAACCTTTCTACACTGTCTCAGAGCCATCCTCCAGAGATCTCCTAGAGAAACAGAAGTTGGCATCGCATCGCCCAGGAATGTCACCACTCTGTACTGAACTTACAGGACCCTACCTGATCCCAGCAGATGATTTTCCATAGAATAAAAACGCAGGAAGCTAATGGTCACCCTGCTTCTCCCAGGGTCCTGGTAGCAAGGCTCCAAACCTGGCATGCAGTTGATTAGTAGATATTCAGATATATGTTCTAGTACCCATTATCTATTGAGAAATTATTTGCAACACATTGTTTGCAACTAGCTCATTTGTATTTGCAGCTTCCGTTGGTCTTCTTTTCCTTTTCTTTTTTGTTTTCCAAAGATGACTTAGGTTGCACAGCCATCCAGCGCTTTACTTACACATTTCTGAATCCACTGTGGGTATGTGGCACTGCTTCTCACTAGCATGGGCATATTATTTATAATAAGTACTGCTGGTAAAAATAACACTTGTTATTCTTCTCTTCTTTTGCATCATCCCACCACTGAACGAAATAACCATCAAAGCTTCTTGGAAAGTTTTTTTCCTAGCAGCATTCCACATTTAACAAAACTACCCATTTGCTCTGTGCCCAGGTTCTCAAGTTACTGCAGAGTAAGTGCTATGGTAAACTATAGCAGAGAAATGTCAGATTTGACATAATCTCCACTTCAACGTACGTGTATATATACCCAAGCCTATAAATTAGGTGTGTGAGTTGTGCAGATGAAGTCACAGATTATGGTCACTATAACTGTGGTTGCTTTTTTTCCACGCAAGATGTGATTTCACTGAGAATAACCGTTAGTTTGGATTAAGGAACCAGGAGAAAACAACCCAAGCAAAAAATTAGTGAAAAGAATAATACGGACAATGTTGTCTATTTAGCCTGTTCTGAACTGGAGACAAAATGGCTGGCAGGCTTTCTTACCAACTTAGACATTAACAGGAGGCAGTGAAGCCAAAGGATTGTGTGCCTGCCTCAGACTCAGAAAACCCGTGCTCCACAAGCTGCAGCTGAGTGACATAAGGCATGCTTCCCCGTGCCTCTCTTTCCTTTCCCACCCATTGCTTCTTTTGTAGATTGTGAACTCATCTGGATAGAAGCTGGCTTTTTAATTCCGTCTGTGCGCAACAGAGCCCTGATCTCAGTTGGGCCTCTAGGCACTGGGTTAATATGTATAATAACAGCATGGTACAAAAAAAACAAAAGCATAACAGTTTCATGACAGAACGCATCTCAGATGAGTTAATGTGTGCAAAGCACTTTGAAGTTGAAAGGTACTGCTGCATGTGAAAGCTGAGCAGTACTTTCCTATGGATTTGTTGATCTTGAGGACTCAAGGAGCCACTCAAGTTATGCCTCTCCTCAGCAAGGCGCAGAATGCAAATCGCTGCTGTACGTGCTGATCTCCAGATTGAGAAGTATGTCCAAGAAATTCTTACTTGAGGATGTCATTAATAAAGCCCACTTCACTATAAGCAAACATCCACACTTTTCGCACCTCTCTATATTAAAAACAAGCATCCCTGGGGAAAGAATGCAAATAGGCTTTTCACAATCCTGCTGATTTTGGCATTATCTCTCCTCCAGTGCTTTGAGTCACTTGCTTTCTGGTTCTCCTACATAAATTGCCATGAGAAATACAAAAATTCAAAGAAGAGTTACGGTCTGTCAACAGATTGACACGAATCTTATCCATTCTGGATCCTGGAGATAAACTGACTCCAAGGCTCACTGAAGGCAAACAAATCCCTAGCCAGGAATAATGAGCATTTTGTGACTACTTCCAGGCTTCTTGGCTGGGCCGTTTCACAGGTCTGAGGCTGAAAGCTAACCCAAGCGCTCCCCAGAGTGACTGCAGACATAAACTGCTACTTAGGGTAATGGTTGCTCAAGTTCACCATGTCTCACTACCATTTACAGGGTTTTAGGAGCACCGAGCAGCCTATGTTAGGCTTACGGACCTGCTTCATGAAGGACACCTAACAGTGGCCCGGGACTGAGATGCAGCACCTGAGCAAAACAGCCCCTGAAAGAAGGCGTAGCGGTTACAAGAGAAAAGGGGGGCTGCGCGAAGGAGCTTTGTCCCTAAATTCTGCCTTTCTGCATCACTCCAACACTTCAGCACCATTCTGTGTCCTTGTAATACATAGCAATCTGCACCAGTATGCTTACTTACACATCCATACATCCCAAAAGAGAAAACTGTAATTAAATAAGCCTGATGGACGCCCACCAGCACCCGCCCACGGCCACGGCAGTCTTTCCAAAGACGATGCCACTAGGTGGCATTACAATTACTCTCTGGCCATGTGCACAGATGCAGCATCAGCTGCATTGCCTAAACCACAGGTTTAAACATGTTTCTTGCTTACCGGGCACTAATGTTGTTTCCCCGGCCAGTTGATACAGGGAGAAGCTGTGGCGAATTGTCATTAAGAGGTTGCAAAACCCTACTCCCCAACCGCACTGATTCAGCCTTAGCAGAGGATGATGTCAGCCCGGGCAGATTTGGCAGCCAGAAATGTGTTTGGGAATTGAAAGGAGGGGCTTCTGCATGCCATGCTTGTTTTAGGCTGGAAGGGCCTCCTCTGCAATAGCTACTTTTGGTTATGTAGGGAACAGGGAACCCAGTAGCTTTTGAGCCTTCAGTGAAACCCTGTGCTCGTTTACAGCCTCCCAGGAGCTGGCAGGTGAGCAAGGAAGGAACTACTTGCTTCCCTTGGCTGCCCTTGTGGTTGCCCAGAGAGGACAGTCCTGGCTTCCAGATGGTCCAGTGACAGCACACTGGACACACAGCGTGTCTTGTCTTCCTTGGTGAGGCATACAGCAATGGCGAGAAACACAGGGAATAAAACAAGAACCCAGTCCTGCAGGCCACACAGCAGAACGTTGAGGGAAATTACTTAACTGTGGGCACCTGTGGTAGCAAAATGGCTGTCAATGTACTCTTAAGTGGGTGTGGTGACAAGAGGCTGAAAACCAAAGCTATGGAAAAGCACAGCCCTGGGACTCCCCGCCTGCAAGAGGAAACAGTGCCAGCTCTTGTTCACCCAGACCTCTTGCAGTGATTCGTCTCCATCTTTTCTGAGCCAGCAGAGCTTGGTGTACTCAGCTGCCCACAACAAAAAGGATTATCCCACCATAAAGGTTGTTCAAACCATTCAGTTTATTTTGTAAACTAGTTTACGTATAACCATGTCCATATGTAAACAAATATGGTGGGAGAGAATCTGTTTATAACTTCTTAAAGACACTGTGAGCAGAGGAGACGAAGGAATGTGGAAATGAAGGGAGGGAAAGGTAAAAGAAAGGCGTTAGCAAATCAATTAATTGCAACACCAAAAAATCGTTAGGATGCAGACTGTCGGGCTAAAACTGAATGACATCAACTAGTAAATATTATGGACTGTGGTGAGCAGGGAGGAGAACGTGAATTCAGCCACAGCTTGTAACTTTTAGCACTATTTAGGTTATTTGTTGAAATGGGAATAGGGATTAACTAAATCTGCATTACAGTGAGAGCTGTACACACAGATTGAATATAAACTTCAGAGAAACTAGTGTTAAAACAGTCAGATCTTAAGCTTTGCAGTGCACTTACACAAATTACGTGTTCACATGAGAAAAGAAAGGTGTTTATTAAATCATTAGATAAATCTGCAGATACACTTTTTTTTGTCCAAGCCTAAAAGTACTACCCAAAAAGCAGCCTGGTTTTGTATTCACCTTGTCAAATAGATGTACCTCCAGAGATAGCATACAATTCCACGTGTGCCTCATATTGTTACAACCTCAGTTTCCAGTTATTACAAAACGAACGATTTCTGCATCCCAGTTCTCTAAGAGCAAATGCCTTCAGGCAAAGCACGCATTCATGGTACATCATGCAAAGCCAGCCGTACAGTCACACGTTTGTCCCTCATCTGTAAACTGTCAGAGGGCCACTCTCTATCAAAGGAAAAACTCCAAGATGCTTTTCAGTCCAAGCAAGTCAAAGCCTGCAGGAAAGGGTGTGGTAGACTCACAAAAGAGTTGATGAACAAGGTGTCTCCAGTGAGTCATTATTGTCGCACTGCTTAGCTCCCTGGGACAGATGACATTTGGTAGCCGCATTAGCAAGCAGTATTGGTAATAAGCTTGCTACCTGTAGGCACTGGGGGGTGAGGTGACCCTCTTGGGACTTTCAAGGAGCATCAAGGAGCACAGCTGGGCTCACTTGAAGGGCCGGAGCTCTATGGTCATCACTTAAGAAGAGCTGGGCCCTCTGTGTCCTTCCCTGGTGAACAATTGTGAGGAGACACACAGTGGTCAGTTTCCAGTCTTGCCACTGTCATGAACAGAAATAGCTTTTTAAAATCCAACTTGATAATTTAACTTCAGAAAGCAAATGGCTTACTATGGTTTAAATTTGGGGGAGAACAAACAAACAAAATGAAAACACATACACAAAACCTTTTCTTTTCTTCTATTGCTGAGCTTTGGGCAAATTGAGACAACACCCTTAGTCGAGGCCAGTTCGCCCTTTGCCTCAAGCTGTGCTACCCCACTGAGGCAGGTGGAAGCCCTTTGGTGGCATGGCAGTATGAAAGCCCTCAGGGCTGTCCTTCCAAGCACAGGGAGGCTCTTAGCCCTGGGCTCACCTTGTGCTGCTGCCCACACCCCAGGCAGTGCCCCAGACCTGCTGGGACTTGTCTGCCTCCCACAGCCCTTGCACAGCAGCCTCTTGATACAATTCACCATCATTTCAGCATTCAGTACAACCATGCGGTGTTTTCCCTTCCTCTCTGCCTTGTCACTACCAGGACTGGCTCCTACACTTACAAAGCAGCCTTGTGTCCTTCAGGACATCAGAGAGGCCGTTTAAAAGCCTGGCCTCTATCATTCATTGTTTACAGCCAAAACTTCAGCTTTGAGCTAAGATCAATGCAGTTGCTCAAAGTGTTGGAAAATGTGCTCAGTTACCACCAGCCTTCCTCTCCTTTGTTTGTATTCCTCTGCCATGTGCTTCAGCTCCAGGTCACAGGCTGGAGCCTCCCAGTGAAGATGTGCCCAGGAGGTGCTAATTCTCTTTTCTGCCTGGGAATGTCCTAGGGTGCCTGTCCTTACCATGTCCAAAGACCCCAAAACAAGGTGAGAGGCAGAGGGTGGTAGGTGCTGCAGCATGACATACTGCTGCCAGAAGCCACATGCCCTGCCACAAGCCATTCCCACCAGCATTCATAAAGAGCTAGGGAGCAAACAGCGAGCCGCAGGTACGCTTGTGGCTAAAGGGGTAAGGTCAGCTTAGGCAGCATGTTCTGGGAACGGCTCAGTCATTCAACATCACTCGTAAGAAAACCAAACAAACCCTTGCACAAACAGAGCTGGTTCTCTGACAGCTCCTTGAAGCAGCTACCAGTGTCGCTCCCAGGCTGGCATGGGGGCCACTGAGGCCACTGCAGGGCGTGTGCCATGATGCTGGTAGTCCTGGTGCCCCCACTGAGCCTGTCCCTGACGGGCAGGGGAACACAGCTCCACACTGCTGTGAGACAGCTGGGGTGGGAGCACAGACGAAAGCCACCCATTTATGTAAACTGCCTCCAAATGTAAAAGCAGATGCTTAGAGGCAGAACTGTAATACCAGTTTCAGTCAGGACTGGTGTGTAAAATGGATTATACACATGCCAAATTTCAAACAGGGTTAATTAGGACAGGCTGAATTCTGCTCACATCTTAATGACCTGAATAGATTATCCTCTTCCTCCTTGCTACCTTGAGCGAGCTTACTGGAGACTGTAACTACAGAGGTTTTCACTTCATTTTGAACCATAAAACACAGTGTCAGCTCCGTGCACACGGCTGGGGGGCCAATGATGCACTGCTGCATCTGGGGAGCTCTGGGGATTTGCAGAGACAAACAAGGAAACAACAGGGGGGGACAAGCTGCTCAAAATGAGTGCTTCTATGGCGTTCCTCAGGCATCATTACAGGGACAGGGAAAAAAAAGGAGACAGAGAATAAATGGAGGAAGGATGCAGTGTAGGAGTGCTAATTGGATGGACAGTTTCAACAAAAGCTACACTGCCCACCTCACACAGATTGGCTTTGCCAGGCACTCACTGCCCTTACCAACCGTGGGTAAATAATCCCACGCCTGCACACCTTGGGGCGACTGCATTTTTCATGGGTGAATACAGATTTTCCAAGTGATCAAGATAGGCTAACCGGGAGTAGGAGACTTGATTGTACAACAGGGCTGTTGAATTTCCACGGAGGCCCAGGAATGCTGTGTCGCAGGTATGCACTGCTGTCACCTGTGTTATTTTCCACAACTGGTTTCCAAAGGTGATTTTTTGCTTTACAATAAACAGCCTTGGAGTAGCTCTGAAGATAGACTCAGCCAGGAAAACAAAGCAAAGCAAAAGAAAGCAAAACAAAACAAAACTAAACATCTGCTTGGGAAGAAAATATGAGGTTTGGTGAACCTCAACAAGCAAAGCTGAATGTCATTTATATCCTTGTCTGTTTTTTCTCTGTAGATCTCATCCATTGACTGTTTCCTTATGCGGCAGCCAGTGTCCTTACAAGCCCAAGTCAACGTGAGCATCCCCTCAAGCCCAGGGCGGTGCAGAGAAGGCGACCTGGCACAGTCCACGTCCCACCACTCTCTGCCAGGCCCAAAGTGCTGCCGTTTGGCTTCCCACATCATTTTATTTTACACTCTTTTATCCTAAAGCTCTGCCTGGGTTCTTTAATGTAATAAACAAATCACAGTTCTTGCTTTACATATCGCCTCACATGAAATCTCTTTCCGGCACTTTGTCTAAAAAGCACCTAGCAGACTGCTGCATTAAACAAAAATGAAGTCAAACTTGGAGCGCCTCTACCCAGAGCCCTGGGGTTTTACAGAACCTTCTTTGTGCCGTTTCTATTTCTGTCTGATTAAGCTATCTAATTCTCAAAGATTAAGCTATCTAAACTGAGCACTGGAGCATTTAAAATGTAAACGCACTGAGCTTTAATCACAGCCTGCAGACTACCCCTTCACTCTTTCCTCCTGCATATACACGAGGGCTATTTCCTTGCAATTTCTGGGCACTGCACCTGCACCTCACGGCATCTGTACATCCCACAGTTAGCTGGAGCTGCGCAAATCACAGGGAAAGTGCCTTGGGGATCGCTCATCCAGCAGAATAGAGAGTGGAGTGGAAGCACGTGTGCTGAGGCCCCTGCCCCAACTCCTTGCAAAGAACGTGGCAGTGTTGGGGACCTGGGGATTTCTTTATGTGCTGGGGAAAACTCCCTATGCTTGGGGTATTGCAAATCCTGCATGGAGAACCCTGCGAGGAGAAGACACACCATGCCTGGATTGCAGCTCTGGTCATGGGGGGAGAGCAGTTTCCGAAGCCACAGGCACCACCTGCAGTATCAGCCGCACTAGGCCTCTGCTGGTTACTGTCCCATTAATTTGCCTAATTGCTTTTGAACCAGTGTATAGTTTCGGCACCTGAAGCATCCTGTGGCAGTGAGTTCTGCCAATTAATTATGTCCATGTGAAAAAGACTTCCTCCTCAATGCATTAAAAATATCTGGTCTGTGACTTCATTTAACATCCCTTACATCTCGTGAGCAACAGCTCCCATTCTTCCTGCTATTCATCATGCCCTAGGCTCCTGCCATAGCCCCCAGCCCTCTCTTTTCCAGGCTGACATTGATGGATGGCTTCTCCTATCATAGAGGCAGCATCGTGCACCTACAGACATTCCTGCCACCCTGCTTTTCCCCTAACATACAGTGGGATCACCAGGAATGCAACGCAGCCACCATCCCGTGGCTGCTCAGTGGCAAGCCCGGCCATTGGGCAGCCTGTAAAAATAACGTAAAAATGTTGTTGAGCAATGAAGCTGGCTGTGGCTACCCCAGCAGGCATGCTGGCCTGCTTCCCACACGGGCAGCCCCGCACTGGCTCCGGATGGGATCACCTCCCAGCGACACCCACAGAACGCTGTTGTTTACCGGCATCTCCATCTGTAAGCCAGCAAATGATAGGTTCCTGCCCTGACGTTTGTGGCTGGGATCACAGGGACAATGGAGGCAATATGTTCATTGGGCAATTAGAGGTGTTACATCAATTAAATGCTTGAGGGCATTCGCAATAGAAATATTGCAGATAGGGGAAGAAATGACCTCAGACAGGATCAAACATCCATAGCTAACTGCAGCCTGGGACTTCTCCCACAAGGCAAACAGGCAGCTCAGTCCCCGTGCCTGGCTTCACCGCGAGCCATGTCTGAGGGATGACCCTACCAAACAATGGGATCTGCAGCCGCAGCCCGTGGCTGAGCCGGGCTACTTCTGGCCTTTTGCTAGCTCAGCGTGTTATCCACCCTTGGTTCAGCACTGTTGGTTTTCCTTAGGCAGCACTACTGCTCCCTGCATGGCGCTGCTCCATGTATGGAAAATAAGCGGCGTAAGCGCAAGGCTGGCACTGCACCACGCCAACGTGCCCGTGCTGCATCTGGGTGGCTCCCGACAGCGCCAAGCTGCCGCTGACAGCTCCTTTCTCCAGCAGGTGAACCAGGTTAGTGCCAGCAAGGACCTGCCCGTGGTAAACCCCAATTTCTCTGCTGGGGCAGGGACTTTTCCTGAGGCTGCCAGCACAAACTGCAGCCCAAACCTCCTTTTTCATTAGCAAAAAGCAGTCACAAATCTTTGCTGCTCCTTCTCTCACATTGTTCTACAAAAGCTGATTGAAACAAAGGAATTGTTGGCTCTACATGAGCTGCAACAGCTCTTCTGTTGAGCAGAGGATTTTGATCATGTCTTGTTATTTCATGTCTTTAGAATATTCACCAGACAAAGCAATTTTCCTGTCTCTGAGTAGTGGTAAGCTGTCAGGCTCCTTTTATCTGAGCAAAAGGTAGTGCAGCACCTTTCCCCTACACAGTGCTTTTTTTGGGAAGAGAAAAATGAAAAGGAAAAAGAAGGAAAAACACAACAACCCAACACCTCCCTCTCCACGTTGGTCACTTGGAGGCACACAGTCCTCCAGAGAGAGCAAGAAGAAAACTGTGGCTGTTCATTGAAAACCCTCACGCCTAGGAGCTGCCTGTGGCACCCAGAACTGCCAGCCCACTGGGTAACACAATATCAGGAGGTTCATTTAGCTGCTGGACCAAAATCCTATCCTGCAAAACTCACCCTCATTTGGAATGAAGCAGCAGTGGGGCTGAAATTGGGCCTCAGACAGGATATGGGGTGGGATGAAGGCTGGGGGCAGAGCAAGGAGGGATTACCCGGAGCCCTCTCCCACAAGCAGCAGAGACACTGCCTGTGTTGTTTCGTTAATTGCAGAAACAATGTGCTCTTTCACAGGCTGCAGGTGGCTTGGGGCATGGCAGAAAAGGGACATTATGGCTTTTCACCATAGCCTGCTTGAAAGGTTTGGAGCCTGATGCACAAAAAAGCTTTTGCGGAGGGTATAGATACTGCATTGGGTATCAATGAAAGCTGCGTAGCTGCTGCCATGAATCTGATCGCCATAGAAAATGAATGGAAAGCATTAAGAGCAGCAAAGGGTATTTTGAGCTGCAGTGAACAGCATTCAATTCATCAGCGAACAGCAGGCCTGGGTCAGCGGAATAATAGCTTTGTTTGAAAGAAGTGTGGAAGAGTCTGCAGAGGCAGACGGGAGAAGAAGGAGCCAAAGATGAGAGCACTTCTGGATCCTAGAAAAGGGCAGCATGACTGTGAGCACCAAAGGGTGCTGCTCTGCATGTGAAGAGATTGTGAGGGCCTTCTGCAGCCCTGGGCAAGGGAGACACAGAGGCTGGGATCCCAAAAGAAGCGTGGATGCACGGGATCAAAGCCTGCTCCCCAGCTGCCACCACAGAGGCACCACTCCCAGCACAACAGGAGGTTATCGCAGCAACAGTGACACATGCTAGGCTGCAAGAGGCTCTCAGAATGGGAAGGTGAGCAGGACCCGGCTGCTAGTGTACTGGAGGTTCCCAGGCGTGCTGCTGGATCAGAGGGACACTCAGGGACATGTCCCATCTGCAAGGACTTGGAGCAGGCAGCGCACATGACTCAGCTTTACCCATCTCTTGCATATAATCTACTGCAGTCCAGGGACAGGGCTGGGGATGCACCCATCCACTCTCTCTGCTGCAGTACTGCAGACTCAAAATCCAGAGCACCGTGAGGCTCGGTGCAAGCTTCTCAATGCAGAAGATGCCCAAGAGCTGAGTTGCCTCATTTTTTGTTGCTTTGATAATTTGTATCCTGTTTTATAGTTGTTGATGTTACAACTCCTTCAACATGAAAGATGGCAAGGCCCCTGCCTTGCAGAGCTTCCAGCCTAGTACAGACAGGTAAACATAACAAGTAGAAACATTAAACCCGAGCTAGGGAGGGGGGACAGGTTGAGGGAGTATGTTAGAAATTATCTTTGGCACATCAAAGAGCTGGAAAAAAGTCCATCAGAGGAACCTTTAGGCTATTTATGTATTTCAGGTAGTAAGATAAAATCATGAATAATGAGTTCCTTCAGCCTCTCTGCAGAACCAGCGCTGAAGCAACGCTTACAGCGCAGTGCTCGACTCACCTATGTCCTTCATATGGGGAACAAGGAACCCTCCCCACGTTTACACTGCTGACTTTGAACCAGTAAAGAACAGAAGAAGCACACCCAGCATTCTTCTCTGTGAGGATCTGGTCCTTATCTGTAACAACCACATGTGCAACTGCCCAGAACTATCAGCATATCTCTTTTCTTCTTACTTTTCACAATGTATCTGTTTTCTTAGACAGCTTATTCAGAACTTCAGTCAAAGCTCTTAACCCTTAGTCCCGCTTCCTCTCACCATACCCAATCCATGCTATCTCCAGTGAAATGCTGCAGAGCCAGGCAAGCTGCACACCAAGGGAAGGAACAACCAGACCGAGCTTCAGTGCATCTCTCGTCGTTGAAGAAACCATGTGCACAGACCATTTCCACTAGTGCATCCGCACACCGCTCCTCTGGCCAGGAAACAAAGCCCTGGGACCCATCCCTGGCAGGCTTTGGAAACCCTCTGTTGCAAAACCCAGGAATTTGGTAGGGAAGAAGCAACTCAGATAACTTGCTCATGCTATACTGCTGGGCTGCAGGAAGCTCAGGCTCATGGGGCCTTGAGACAGCTCTGGTGCAGACCCAGGGTGGTTTCCAAGTTTATTTTTCTCATTTGTGGGGGCACCATCCTAAACAAGAGTGGAGCAGACTGACACAAGGCACAAACTCTTTCTGACACAATAAGAAACGTATCACCCAAGAAAGACAAACATATGTGGCAGCGCTGTTCACTCATTGCCAAACAGACTGAGGCAAAAATGCCAGTTGATCAAATCATGAAGACACCCTGTATTTATAGAGGCTGGGCATGCTTTCCACCAGGCTAGTGTAGCTACTGCCAGTGCAAGCCTCGGTAGCTATGATATGGAATTCATCAGAACTGATACAGAAAAATAGAAGCCTATCTGCTCCCACTGCACCAGTCCTGACATTAGTATACAGAAATAGGTGAAAAAAGAAAAAGATCCATCTGAGAAACAGCCTGATGAAAAGCACTGTTTCTTAGCCAGACAGATCCTGCGGTCCAGTTTATCCTACAGCAGTGCAGCAGCTGTGGGCTGTATGAAGCCAAAGGCCGCTCAGACTCCATCCTTAATCAACCCCTGGGTTACTGGGTTACAACTTGGAGGCAAACCATTGCAAGAGATTGCAACTGTGGGGTTGATTTTGTTTCTCACACCATTTCAACCTATCTATCAGTTGCAGCATCTCCTGTGGTTTGTGGCAGATGGAAGAACTTGGTGCCATTTGTCTGGAGCATCATAGAATCATGGAACATTCTGAGTTGGAAGGGACCCATGAAGATCTGTGAGTCCATCCAAAATCGAAACCCTGTGTCTGAGAGCATCATCCAAATGCTCCTTGAGCTCCGGCAGCTTGGGACCATGCTCACCACCCTCTGTTGAAGAATCTTTTCCTAAAACCCAACCTTCCCCTCCCCTGACACAGCTCCATGCCATTCCCTTGAGCCCTGTCTCTGGCAGAGAGCAGAGCTCAGCGCTGCCCCTCCACTCCCTGTGAAGCTGCCATGAGGCCTCCCCTCAGCTCCTCTGCTCTGGGCTGAGCAAACCAAGGCCTCAGCCTCTTCTCATACTTCTTGCCCTCCAGACCCTTCACCATCTTTACAGCCCACCTGGACACTCCACAATATTTTATTATAGCTCCCTTCAGACAACTTGCTCTGTTTCTTTGCCCCCAGCCTACAGGACAGGTGAACAAACCTAGGGGAAAACACACAGCCCTACAGCAAACACCACCGCCACACAGCTTGGGTGGTGAAGGGGCTGGCTGGCTGCTCCCCTCTGCACAACTGTGGGCTTGCATGGCTAATAAGAGTCTGCCTTTAGCTTCCTGACAAACCCTGAGACAACTTTCCGAGGCCTTTTTCTCTCCCTGTGTCATTCCCCCACTGCCAGTACTGATGGAGCCCTTCTCTCCCTGATCCACTGCAGTGCCACCGACAGATTAGGCAAGCCACCATTCACCTCCTCACCCACAGCCAACACCCCCTGGCTGCCCTGCTGTTCTGGCAACCTGTGGGACAGCTGTGAGAAGGCAAAGGCAGATCTCCAGCACCTCCTGCTTAGCTGGGAGAGCAGCAGGGAGAAAGTGCAGTCTCATTCAAGCAGTCACATAGATCTGTGGACATAGTGCACTGTAGGTTGCAGCTCTCTGAGCTGCAGAGCCCAGCCTTTTGCTTAGGGCTATGCTGATGCCTTTTGGACACCTCTGATATAAAATCCAAATCAGATACTTGGTTCTGATAGCAGTAGCACTGCTTGAGCGAGCCAAGTGACCGATCGCTTCAAAGCAAAGTAAACAGTCAGGGACAAAAAGCTTACAAGTGGGTTGGCTTAACCCATGCCAAGAGAAAAGGATGTTTGTTGCACAAATAAAGTGAGTGGGAGCAAGACTTTCCTGCCTGACTGGTGGAGAGGTCCATAAATCAAGACTGGAACTCCCTGCCGCATATATGAATCAATTAAAGCACTCGATGAATCATTTATTTTCAACACAGACAATCAGCAGCCATGGTTTGATGTTCAATTGATTTCTCATTTGTCTTGCTTCTCTGAGTAATGACACATGGCTCAACCCTTACACACTGCATGTCCCAGCTCGGCTGCTCCTGGAGAAACTCCTCCTGCAAGGCAGCAGTGAGCACCTGTTCCTGACACTTGGTCACTGTGCTGCAATGCCCGTGGCTCTGCTCATCTCATCAATCTCTTGCCCCACTGTGTTCTAATTTGGACCCATTTTCCTTTCTTCCTTTGACAAACGAAATGAATAAGATTAATTCTCTGTGTCAGATAGGAGAGCCAAATTCCTCACTATAAAGCGTCAGAGTTCTATTTCTGAGCACCCCTACATCACAAAGCAGAAGAAATGATACATGCTGCCTGAAAAGGCTATGGAGTCTCCTCCTTGGAGATCTCCCAAAGCCACCTGGATGTGGGCCTAGGGAGCTGCTCTGGGTGGCCCTGCTGGAGCTGGGGCTGGACATGGTTGAACCAAAGGGTCCTTCCAACCTCAGCTGTTTCACTGAAGTCATGGCCATTAGGACACCAAATCAACAGCGTGGCTTCCTGTAACCAAACAGTTAACTTTAGGGTGTGCAACTTGTACAGCCCCAAATATCTGTCCTGAAACAGGAAGGCCTGGCTGCTGCTGCTGGGTGCTCCCAGCTGATATGAGGCACCACTGGGATGAGGCCAAGGCATGCATTAGCATAATCCTTTTATGAAGAGTAAACTGATAAAAGACAGGTGGAAAGAATGGGGCACACCGAGCTCTTCCATTCATGAAAACAAGATGCCGTGGTGCTTGGCACACAGGGCCAAATGCCTGTCTGGGGGTACATGAGCCAAGTACCCTGTGGGCTGTTGAGATACCTAGCACATTCCTGGCCTCCAGAAAATGAGGACCTGAGCTGTTCTACCTATTCTGGAGCAAAACCCAGCAGGTTTCCTCCACACTCAGAGCATTTCCAAATGCCCTTGCTTTCAGCCACTTCCCTGGAGAACTGCTCCAAAGACTCCGGCCACTTATAGCCAGGATTCACAGATTGGAGCCCACAGCTCTCCCA
>PPHD01005144.1:0-17836 GCA_002909625.1 Bambusicola thoracicus | reverse complement strand
AGCCAGCAAAAGCACTGTGCCAGTGCTGAGGGGCTGGCAGCTTGTTGGCTGGTCGCTGAGCTAGCAGGGGTGGAGATGCCACTGCCCATTCTTATCTCTGGAGCTTGACTTTGACCATTTGCTTTGAGGCTAAAAGCAGCCCTTGGGCTGCAGGTGAGAAAAGGATGTTACTGTCCACTGATAGCTAGAAGGGAAATCCGTGTGTGAGTGCAGCCCGTACAATACTGCAGCAGTAGGTGTGGGTGGTGGGTCTTGTTGCAGGACACATGAGTGTTTTTGTCTCTGCTCAGGGGACTAGCTGTCCTATGGACAGACCCTGAGAGCACAGGTTTGGTTCAAACGTGGTTTCTACCAGACAGTGGGCTTGCCCCAAGAAGGCTGTGGCAACCCACACAGAGGGCCTGCCCAGAAATGTGGTGGCTTAGGTCTCTGGCTGTAGGGAGTGCCTGAACTTGTTGCTGCTGAGGGAGGATGGGAAGGACGCCACCTGCGTGATGTGTGAGCAGGTGGATGAGCTGCTCAACCTGGTGGTGGAGCTTAGGGAGGAGGTAGAGACATTAAGGACCATCAGAGAGTATGAGTGGGAGATCAACTGGTGGAGTGACTCCATGTGAGAAAGACACAGAGATTGCACTCCCAAGACTGTAGCGGACCCTCTTACTTGCTGTAGTTGAGCAGAGAGAGACAACTTGAGAGGAGAGGAAGGGCAACAGGTCCCAGCTCAGTGACACAGGCAACCCCCATCCCAACCTACTTTGGTTTCCCAGGTGCCTCTATGTAAAAGGTTTGAAGCCCTGAAACCGGAGAGAAAGGTGAGTGAGGATGAGATGGGAGGACTGCCTCCAAGCTTGTCTGAGGTGTGGTGGTTAGCTCCATACTTGAAGACTGCCTCATCCAGAAAAGGAAGGAGGGTGATAGTCATAGGTGACTCCCTTCTGAGAGGAGTAGAGGGCCTGACATGTTGGCCTGACCCTACCTGTAAGGAGGTGTTCTCCCTTCACTTATGGTCTGTGATATTATGTTGTAAGTTGAGTTTGTGGCCTCTGTAGAAATGCTTAATCACATTTTTACTTAAAGTATTATAGAAAACACATAAGGGAAAAGTAAAGTGTTGATAATTCTTCTTAATATATTGTCTATGAATGAGGTTTAGACAATAAAATGCTGTAGTTTAAATTATTGCTTTGATCACTTAATGTAGATTGCAATCTGTTGTTGAAAGACATGAATCTCAAAATCAGATTTGTATGTGCGTCTGATAACTCACTACAAGAGAACAGAATACTGATGCTACCTGTGAGAACATACTATAACTCATTTTGCAGAGACCTAAGCTGATGAATGTGTAATATGAGCTGCTCCTATATATAGTATGAATAACTGCTGCCATAGTCGAAGTGAAGTTAGAATTAAAAGTCAAACTGTTTAGGTGTATATCTGTATTCTCTGCTGTGCAATGGTAGTCAAGTACACTGCTGTGAAGTTTGAGGAATGAGGTCAAGTCGTATCTTCCTTTCCTTCTTCTGTTCCTCACTTCCTGTAGAGAACCTTGCATTCACTTGGTTTGCATTTACAAGGCTAATACTTTTGGTTTTGCTAGCCAAACATCAAGATTTGTATTTAAGAATATAAACTGACAAGAAAATAAAAAACCTTCAGTAAGACAAAAAAATCCATGCATAGTGTTTTTTACCAAATATTGAATACTTGGTATTTGAGGAAAATATTTGTGCCACACAAACTTAATTTAACTTTGTAAGTTAACTCTGGTTTGTTTTTCTTTTTTTTTGTTGCCTACCATCTGTAAGCTTTCCTAGTTTAGATCCAGCATCACCATTAGTATAAGAGTTATAGTTCTTTAAACTTGCTTAGGAGCAAGGCTTGTTTCTCTGTAGATACTTGCTTATGGAGTCCAGTCCAATACAGAGAATAAAGCCAGGACTAGTATTATCTATGTGAGTTCTAAGTCAGAACGTAATGAATCTGAGGCAGAGCAAATTCGTGCCTGCCAGGGATAAAAAGCAAGACAGTTATGATTTCCTTAAGTAATTTCCTCTTTGACAGAGGAAAAAATCCAAGGAAAAAGCTCATCAACTCCTCAGAGGTATTATTTCCAACTAATAATGCAGAACATCAGCAGCTATAAAACAGTATCACTCAAAATGCCTGAAAGACATAGGAATTTTGGTGGGCAGAAGATTAAAAAAAAGACTTCAGAGCTTAATTCTAAACAATACATCAGGCTTCACACCCCTAGAACTCTAGAAATCTTGAGAGCGAAAGAAATAGGAAAAGAGATTATCAGCTCCTTACATTTCACAAATGTAACCAGATGGCTGGTTACATTGAAGGACAATACTAGATGAATGTAACACAAACCCTGCAAATATACACAATTTTCTCTTGAAGTGTTGGATTTCAATACAGTATGCATTTATTTTGTGCTGAAATAATTGTTTTAAATTTAAATATTTCTACATTTAGTTCCCATTTTCATGTTCTTTTTATTATTTTATCAATGATAATATATTAGGGGTATAACAAACAAAAATAGCAAATATCAAATTGAAAATATTTCTTATGACACAGCCTTAGGATAGGTTTTTTTTTGTCTCATAGTCTGCAAGATCTGGAGTTTAATTATCATTTAACATTATTTAATTATCAATTAACATTACAACTTTACTGATCTGCTTTTATATTTTCTAATGATGAAAGGGAAATTCATTTCTGTGTTATTTTTATTATGGTTGCTTGGAAAGCAAGGTACATCTGTGAGAGGTAGATTGTGTTTTTGCAGTGGAATTTTACAGTATTTTTTATATATAGCATAGGATAAGTAATCTTTTACAAAGGAAACTCCTGAAAAGAGTGAAGTTGAGATTGGGGTGCTCTGACCTAGGTAGAATTGGCACAGGCGCTAGGGTAAAGGAGAGACGCAGTGGAAAATACTGTCCTCCTATCACTATAAGGTCAAGTTATTTGAGAGCATTGTATCAGAATGTGTAATCACTGTAAAACAAATGAGGATCCTAACTAGGCTTTTTGATGCTCAGGACAATCCCTGTATCTCTTATACACCCTCTCATCACCTTATATCAGCTTGATTCTGTAAGCCTCCAGGACACCAACATCCAGAAATGGAAATAATCAGGAAAGAGTCATCAGGTGGGGCAGCAGTATTGATAGGAAGCTATTTTTGTCAGCTGGACTGCCAGCTCAATTACTACCTTTGCTATTTCCGCATTTCCAGAAGTTTAGTAGGCAAAAAGCTATCCTTCTACCTGTCATCATTACTTGTTCTACTTGCATTTACCCTGCTTGTCTTCTGCACTGAGTTTGACTTCAAATTTGTCCAGCCATGGCTTAGTCACATCATTCGGCCAAGGAGAAAAGAATGTTCCCCTCTTCCTCATTCTTTAAGCACACAAGCATTCACATGCTCTCTTCTGAGGACCTCTCTTTAATCATCTCAGATGGGGAAAAATTGACAGATCAATTCAACAGTCATATTTAATGCTGTCAGGAGAATAACTGAGTATGAACAGTGAAGTCCCCATTCCAGTGCAGAAGTTTCCCTTCACTGCAGAAATACAAAACAAAAAACCAACCAAACAAAAAAACCTAACAGTGAGCAGAGGTAGCACTTTGAGACTGCAGTGTGTAGAGCAGTTTACATCTTTCACCACAACTCTATTCCAGTTGATCCCATAAGCAGGAGTGCATTCACTGCTGTCACACAGCAAAGATCTATCCAGTTGACAAACCCAGAGCGGAGTACATATGACACCATCCTCTGTGATTTTTCTAAGATATGAGACTGAACTCTTGCTATCCTCCTTCCTCTAAAGCAACTGGACAGAGAGAGAGCTGTACATAGGCGCTCTGTTCGTTTACTGTTCAGCTTACACATCACCACAGTATTTAGTAGGCAGACTAGATCCTGCCCTGTGTACAGCCTAAATTGAGCCTGCACGCCTGTATCCATGCCCTTTGCTGCCTGGGAGCATATGGCCTCATTACTGTGATGCAATAGCCTATCTAATATTTTCTGCTTCTGAGCAAGGTTTATTAACTTGGCCTCAGTCAAAACTAGCAGAAGCCACGTACCTTCCAGCTGGCTTGGAGTACAGAGTGAGCACACAGTCATCTGTGAAACAGCTCAAGTCCATAGCCCAATTTAATGATGCTTTTAGAAATCAATTTAGCTTGCATAAAGCATAAGTTGGGGAAGGGTTGCGGAAATCGACACTTGATTTCCTTTCCCCTTCTCAATATGCACTCAGCAGTTTGGAATAAAAATTTATAAAAGGCTGTCTAAGAAGTATGTATTCATCAACTATTATGTAATAAAAAGAGGTTACAGTGTGTATAATTAAGAAATAGAAGATAATTATTGTGTATCAGTATCATTAAGTGACCACTTTTTTATATACCATTCAGTCTTCAGTATTTCTCAGTGACACGCTTAAGTGCTACCTTTTTCACTTCAAATTCCTATACATTATAAATACTGTCTATTCTTGTCTGAAGGTAGTCTAACAAAAAGAATGCATCATCTTAGACAATTCACATTAGATTTCTAGATTATTGCTAACTATCTTCTACTGAAGTGCAAAAAGAAGCAAACATGCCAAATTCTGAATGCACTTGTGATGTTTTTGCCTTCCAAGATTCTTGATTTGGACGTAGAGTGATGAAATGTGGTTAGTAGGTTGAGGTGGTGACACCACCAGCAGCACTGTAACATGCAAATAACTCCTTTGGATGTGTGGCCTTTCTTCAAGTCACTTGTGGAGAAAATGTGATTTCTTCCTATGTTAATTTGGTTTTGATAGACACAGGAATTGATTTTCTTTTAAAATCACATCCCTTCATATACTGTAAGGTTTGGAGGAGAATTTGCACTTGATGGTATACGTATATATTAACTTAGTATAATATAGTTCTGCATACAGTGTTGTCCTAGAAATGTTTAGACTTGTTGATGATGTGTACCATCATATATTAATGATGGTATATTAACCTTTAAATTGTATATTTTATAATTTATCTGAATTTATTTTTTCTTTTTCTATAGTTAAAGTATATAAAGCATTTTTTATCTGCAACCTTAGAAAGTTCTCTGTGGCCACAAGAAAGTGTTGATTCATTACTGTGCTTGATTTTTATGTTAATGTGTCAGAGACCTGAGTGTAAACTAATGCAATGTCTTACATGGAATATAAATCAGGAAAAAATTCCATCATAGTAAGTAGCTCTGAAATTATTTGATTTTATTCTTTTGAACAGTGAAATAAAATTTTTTTTTTTTGTCAATATAATTGATGTGTGTGTGGTGTTTCCTGCAATCAGAACTCTTGTCCAGAAGACTGGCAGAAAATGAACAGGGAAAATTTCTAGGCCCAGTGAATAACTCTTTTGTTAGCATATGATACAAGATGTGAACTTGTAGGAAAACTTAGGTACTACAGAGTCGCGTGACGTAGTTGTATTTGATTTCTTCTTCAGAGATGGAAAACAAGAATGCTAAGTAGTAGTACTCCCTATTTGTGATAAAGTTCTCAGCTCCGTAGGTTGTTTTTCTTTTTTCTTTCCTTCTCTATTTTTTCTCCTGCACTTGTGGCACTAGGATTATGTGCAAGACAGATGGTCAGCCCCAAGCCACCCTCCTCCTGTGGCTTTCCTGCCTCTTGTTTGATTGAATATGAGCACAGCAATGTTTTTTTTTCCTCCTCGAGACAGTCTGACAAATGTTCTTTGTGTGAATGGTGCACTTGGTTGCTCTTGTAAACAGTCTTCTTTTTATCCAGATGTCAGGAGAAACAATGGCTTCTTCACAGTGCACCTGAACTGTATTGTATCACATTCCTCTGGAGAGTCGGAAGCTACAGATTCTGTCTGACACTACTTTTAGCAAATTCACAGGTGATTTTAATCAGGCCACATCCTTCCTTTCTGTGGAAAGTCAGTAGATAGCTTCTTTTATTCAATGAACTCTGTGGCAGTAACTTTGTGGAGTACTCAGGAAGCTGTATCACCAGAAGGGAACCATTTTTCAGCCACACAGCTGCGCAGCAGGACAGAGAAATGCAAGACCTCAAGCTCTTAAATAAGGCAGAAATGAAGAACTTAGTAAGGAAGCAAAAACTCATAGCTCCTGGGAGGAATCATGACCTGTCATGATGGACTCTCTCTTATCATAATGGAAGTTTGTTTCTTTGAATTCCATGCTAGGGATTCATACTGAAGCTCTCACTGGTGAGAGAAAAGGTAGTTTTCAGTAGTTTTTCAGACCATGTGAATGTATTAACAATTCTCTAAAACTTCTACAAGTAATACCAGTAATTCAGGAATAAATGTATGTATGACTGTTACCTTTGCAGTATGTGAGTGTATGGCATGAGCTTGACATCCATCTCCTCACCTCTTTCTAGCAGGCTTTCTAGATATGTGTGCCTCAATTTTGGATACAGAATTTTAATAAGGTGTCTTAGTCTGAAGTGAGCATAAGGTTCAGCAGCAGAAAATGAGCCATGCTGTGTTAGAACCAGACACCTGATAGCAATAGTGTTGAAACTCCCTAGCTAGAATTCTGTCCTGAACTTTGCTGAGTAAAGAATATAGTTTATCTGTCTCCAGCTCCCAAAGCTGAAGTTTAAGATCTGTTGAATTGTTTAATTTTTTCTACTTTTTTCCTTCAAAACTAAATGGTGGTGTTCCTTTATTCATATTATTGTTTGCAAGGAATGGGACATGATTCAGGGTGTTACTGTTGGGTCACGAGTACATAGCCAAGAAATACCTTGTTGAAAAGAAAAATCCAGCAATCCACCCAAGTGAGATGACAACTTAAGTCTAACAAAATAAGGAGCTCTAAGGACTTTGACAGTTTTCATTAACAGCATTGTCTGAGGGAAATGCCTACTTTGCCAGTTCTGGCAGAAAGTAAAGACAACAGCACAAGGAGTGTAATTACCTTGGGCACTGAGCCAAGTAATTTTGTACTTGCATTTTCATGCAAAACATTAAGGTTTGATATAAACAAAAGTACTGGTATACCTTTTATTTTAAATGTCATGTTCTTGACTTAAAACTCTTTAACTGGGACGATCACATGTGGGAGCTTCTTGAACTAAACAGCCTTACTGTAAAAGTATATTAAATATATATATATTTTAAGTTTAAAGTACGGCTTAGAAGGTTACTTCTGTAAAATGATCTTAAACGTCTTTCTGCCTCATCTGACTTTGTACAATAATGAAGCGAAAGGCTAAAACCAGCAGTTTCATGACATGGAAAGGGGTGCCGTGTAGGAAGAAGCAGTGAATCTAATGATAGTTTCTGGTTGGCCTTCAGAGGCTTCCATTATTTTCCTCTGTCATTAGTCTGAGATTAAAAGACATCTACTAATATATTCATGCTACAAGATATTATGAATTAAATAGTTACATGATATAATTCCCTATCCTCACAAATATAATTTTTGTGCAACATAGAACTCCACAATTTTGAAGAAATTCCACAATTATCAGTCATTTTGCACAGTATGGAATGTCACTGTCTGATTCTATTCTGAATATTTTTCATCTATGAAAAATATTGAGGGGGAGAAAGTGTATACTGTTAATGTTTTTACAGTAGCTGTTTTTTTATATTCTTATTTTCATTAACTCATAATGTTTTGATATTATCCAACCAAACCAAATCCACCATTACTATAATCATGGGAGATGCAAAAGGAAATATTAGTTTTGTAGGTGTAGCAACAAAATTATTTAATCTACCTTCTGAAAAAAAATGAAAGCACGGATTAAAGAAACAAAATTTATTTCAGGGATGGAAACAGAATGATCCTGTCAAAATATTCAGATTAATTTACCCCCTTCATTGATTACCTTAGTCTCATACAAAAAAAATTAACAAATTTTTAAAAACACCACCCCCAAAAAACCCACCTGAAACAAAGCTAACAAAATAGCCACTTGGATTAAAAACACCTGAAAAATGCCCACACAAAATCAGCCAGAGGAAGTGTCTCGCTCCAATTTATATAGGAGGGAGAGGAGGTTCTTTGATATATGTATACCCAGCATGAGATTAAGAAACAACAGTTCAAATGTTGGTCCAACCAGTTTATTACAAATCCTAGTCATTCAGTGAGATGGGGAAGGGGAGAAGGGCAATAGAAAAGACAGGAAATAGAAGCAAGGAGTCTGTAAAGGAAGCAAGAGGGATAGTCACCACCATGGTCCAACATGGCTCGTAGTACAGTCACTGATCTTCAGTAGTGGTGGGTCGTCGGGTGTTCTGTTGATGATGGTGTCCACAGCGATGATGACAATGATGGCAGTCCAAACTTGTAAATAAGTCCAAAGTAGTCAAGTCAGCTCTCTGTTGTGTGACAGCTCAAATCCTAAATGGTTGAGCCAGCTCTCCTTGGAGTGGCAGCTACTGGCTCTGGGATCTCAGCAGAAGTTCCTTTGTTATCATCTTCTGGGCCTTGCCAGCAGATAAGAGAGAGCAGGGATGCCCATCTGCATCCTGTTTTTCACAGGGCGCGATGGTATTGTTCCCCAGTTTTCCCACACCAAGCTGGGGCTATTAAGCCAGATCTTCCGCCAGTAACCACTCCTGAGCACTCTATTCCGGAGGCAAGCAGCTCTGGAGGAAGGTGCTTTCAAATGTCAAAGTGATGTTGATTGTCATGCAGTAGCACCCATCATTTGCCACCTCCATAAATCAGTTAAGAGTCTTATCACAAGGAATACCTCAGGAAGCAAACTTTGAGACAGAAGACAAAGAAGGATTCTCACAGGGAGGGAAAAAAAACAAAACAATCACATCTGGAGAATAAATAACTAGAAAAAAAAGTACACCTAGGAAAGCAAAGAGACAACTGTAGTAAGCACCTGCAAAGCACAGAAACAAAGCCACCTTTCAAGGTTACTTAACACCTGTGCAGAGACTCACCTAGGATGTGGTGACGTTTTACTGACAGATCCTTGTTAAGTGATTTGTTGTTTTAAGCTATACCAGCTTCACTGAGAATCTTGTTAAGAATCTTGATTCAAATCTTCTTGAGTTGCTGTAATCATTGTTTAAATTACTATCTTACATTTATTGATATAAATAAATATATTTCTGCCTTCCTCTTACAAGTGTAGTGTGCAGTACTTTAGTTTCCTTCTGTGACAAATGTCTCCAAAACATCTGGAAAAAAAAAAATCAAAACAAAAGAAAAACTTGGGTAGGTGGTTGGAGAAGAGTGCACAAACAGCATGCACAGGTTTTGTTGCTAAAATCTGTTATTTGATTTTTAGTGGAAATGTGGTGTTTAAATTTTTTGTAAGTTCCTGATTATGCAAATAAAATCATTTTATGCAGAGGCTCATGAATGAGATGTGCTTGCTCACAAATTGTTGTGCAGAAGCTAACAAATTCCTTTCCACTCAGTCTGTACACTCTCAACAAATGTGGTTTTAGTTACAAAGATCTATAGACAACTTGAACTTATGAACTTTGTACTTACTGCTCAGGCCTAATGGGTCACATGAAAGGGGGAACAGTATTAGGCAGACCAGGAAGTCTGTAACCTCTGAAAACTTCAGGCTATTAGGAACAGAGGAGAGATGATGTGTAGGAAAGTTTGAGTAAAAGGGAATCTGCAAAGTGATACTTTGAGATATCCTTCCAGGTAAATATCTCCAATAGACTCTCCCTTTATTTGAATAAAGAAAGCTGAAGACTCTCCTCTGTCTCTTTTAAGCATAAAGATAATCGAGCAAGCCTATTCAAGCAAAATTTTCCCAACTCTATTGTCACAGAGTTATCTAGATAAACCTGTGCCCATGATGGGGTCAGTAGGCTCGTGGGCCCCCTGGCTTCCCCACCCCCAAAAAAATAAAAACAAACACGGGGCAGCAGCAACAATCAAAGAAGGAGAACTTATTTTACTAACTATGATATCGGAATGCAAGATGACACGATATAATGCAATCTAATTGAAAGTAAGGATAATAAATCAAATGAAATAAGAGAGAGTGAGAGAGTTTCCGAAACCGAAAACCCTACCCGATGAAGGCGCACGGCTTGGAAGCACACCCACTCCTCTCCCTGGCAGCAAGCGAAAACGAAAGACTGTGTGCAACTAGAAGAGGTATCTTCCGTGATGTATCTTCCTTCTCTGACCGTGAGGTCCTCTGGGATATGCATAAAAATCGTCAATTGAAATTGAAAGCCATAATACAGGCAGACCTGGATTAGGCTGATATCTGACAGATTTGATGAACTTCTATGTGTTTTGAAACATTTTGTATGTGGTTATTTAATTTATAATGCTTGGCTTTTCATTTGTTCTTTCTACTTTCGGTTTGCTTGAATTTAAGATTTACGTCTGGATGTGATATTAAAATCTGTTGGGTGAACTTTTACAGACTCTGTCTTCTACTGGAGATACATGAATATGTAGTACAAAGCATTAAAATGGATGTGATCTTTTTTCTTGTTGTTAATGCCATATGTGATATATATGCTGGGACTCTCTTTGTCCACACTCTTGCAGAATGATCATAATGTGCGTAATTCTGTCACCAGTCAATGCCTGAAATCACAGTAGGGCTGTCAGGTGTTGCCTTATGAAATGAAGGATCAGACTATGAAATCTGTATCTTTACAGTAAAATGTGGTATATTTAATCTAGAGACAAAGAAAACTTTCTTGTTTTCAGTTGCCCACAATTGGCTTTGACAGAACAAGATTGTCTCAAGCCTGGATTGTGCATTATGGTGAGCTTCCTGGTAATATTAAAATTTAAACTTACTTTCACTGCTTCTCTGTGTTAGCAGACACAGAAGACATTTGTCTTCTGTCAAATATACCTGTGGCCTAGGGCCACTGTTCCACTTCAGGTAAAGTTCAAACAATGTTCTGAACTACTTGCACTGGTGTGTAATTTTTTTGTATTTATTTTTTTGCAGCACGATGTACAAAGAAATTGGCTGAAGGTATCCCAATGACTTGTGCTGTTATATTCAACATGATTTTTGTAATGCATGTGAAGCTGGAAACATTTTTTAATAAACTTCCTTGATATTTCAGATGTCTGCATATGCAGATAGTCCGAGTATTTGGTTTAGGGCTGTCCTTCAGGTTCTTGCTTTTCCCTGCAGTATTGCCAGAGCATAACCAGCAAATACTCACTGGGATAGATAATGGGGTCTCTCAGACAAGTATTTCCTTCATAATCCCTTGGTTGTGTCTAATTACATCTTCAGCAATTAGCCCACTGCTGTGATTTTGTAGTACTGTGCTATGACTGCACACCACAAATCTGGTGTTGGATTGGGCAAGTGAGACTACTTGTGCCGTGTTGTTCACCTGCACTGTGAGACTTTGAAGTCATGGACTGTATGGGACCCCATTAGTGGAAAAAGCACAGTGGATACATGGTACACCTTCCCAGTTTTCTCATCTTCTTTGTCGCCTTCCTCTGATTTAAAAAAGTGGTCCTGGAATCTCAGCATCTACAGCAGAGAATACATATGGTTTTCTTACCATGTTTCTATGTCAGTGTCAAATAAATCTCCTTTTGAGATGAAGAGCTACAAACTGTGTTAAATACTTGTTAAGGTCCTCAGAAGAGCATCTGATTATGAATACTAGCATCAGCTTATTGTTGCTGCCTTCTGTATTTACAGATGTCACAGCAGATTTGCCCATTCAGTCAGAATACTCATCGTAATAGTAAGGTCTTCATCTGTTTGATGCAAATAAATGCAACAAATTTTCATTGTGTATTTATGACAATGCTATTTTTAAGTAGCTGTTTTTTAGCTAGTGGCTTGCTTTCTACTTTTTACATCTGAGTATTCTTTTATTGTTTTCCTGCTGTGGAATCTTATACTGTCAGTTTTATCTAATTTAATTCTTAATTTTAATTTTTATTTTTTAAGCTGGTAGAGGTTCCTCCTTTTTCTATCTGTGGAAATACATGTCCCAGCATAACTCATTAAGAGATTTCTTTAGTTATTTTATTTGAATCCCTGCTGTGGGGAAGTGTTTTAATAAATTGTATTTCTGGAGATGGTCACTTTTTTGGTCTTTTTGAAACTGCAAGCATGATGAATTTGCTTAATATTTAATGCATTTAACAACTTCAGACAAGGATGGGAGGGGGCTCTCTGCTCTTCTAGTGAACTAATGTTGGCTCATGAAACATCTTCAGGGCTGATCAACAGGCTGTGATTGATTATAAAACACTGCAGAGAGACCTGAATAAAGAGCAGTGTACTAAACTTCTTAAAATTGTAGGTTGACTTGAAATAATCCCAAGAGAGGAGATCTGCAGGTTTTTTTGGAATTGTGCTGAAACCTGATCCTTCAGGAAAGATAACCTCTGAAGTACACTGCGCTAAATCTGGGTTTGGGCTTCAGACTCTACTGGAAGCTTGACTCCCAGATGCTTTTTTGGGTTTAGTCGGAGATTAGATGAGAAATGAGTTATATGGGATAAATATAGGATGAATATGGGATAAACACTTGTCACATATATCCGTACCACATTGCTTTATGTGTTTTCTAATGTTGTTTTATTCACCAATGCATTTGTCCTTACAAGAAGGCTCAGACCCCAGCAAGTACAATTATTCCTCTGGAATAATGATCAAGACCATAGCAGAGCAGAGGAATAAAACAGTATTTTCAGCTATTTTGCATATTTATTGTCTGCCTGTTAGTATGTTTGTTTGTTTTTTGTTGGTTTAAAATGTAAGTAAAAGTCCTCAAAGATGGAATGCCAAGCTGTGTATGCCAGGACTTGTTCCTTTACAGTACCTCTTTTGTTTTTGTTTTTATTTTTTATTTTTAAGTTTCAGGCAAGTGTCTTGGCTGAATATCCAATACTACCGAATCCATGTATTTTGTCTGATCAGATTTCTACCTTTTTCTCCATAATCCTGGGCATAACTGATTTTTTTTCTCTGGAGGCTCCCTGTACTGTGCCTTGCTAATATTACAGACTTAACAGTCCTTCTATTTATGTTATGCAGGGGCAAAGCTTGGCGCTTGAAGTCACTTTTTCTAATTTAATTTTGTATGTGGGAGTTTCAGTATATTTCCCTGGTGATTTGTGGTTGTCATTGTTGTTGTTTTGTTGTTTTTTTACACTGTAATCAAAATACTACATTAAAGACGTAAGATTCAGAAGTATGGCAAAAAATCTAATGAATTTATTTTGACAGATGTATGACATCTATCCATCATGGTGACTATTTTATTACTGTTTCCTCAAATGCAGTTTTTGGTGTGTGAAATGACTAGAGCTGATTGCACTTTTCCTCAGTGTAGTACGTAAGTATTAAGACAAGTATCATGACTTTCTTACTTACTTTTACTTGCTAATAGGTATGCTGGGGACACGTTCATTTGTGATATAATCTGCTTGCAAGGATAGATGTACTAATCTAACATCTCTTTCAGCTGCCTGTGTGGTCTAAAGCTGTATTTGGGTTGTGCTTTGAATTTGACTCCTTTGCATAATCCAGAAAAATTTGAAACAGGTGGATTCTACTCTGGGCATCAGTGGGGATATTCATATATTGTTATCTGTGCATTTTACAAACTGATTAATTCTGGTAATAGTGCCAAATTTCATATTTTAAGTTTAGACAAAGCTGTAGATGTCATATTAACAAAAGTATATAGCTAGTCTTTTTTTTTTTTTTTTTTTTTTTTTGTATTGTTGTTGATATTTTTTTAATTGCCCTGGACTTTGATTTTGAAAACATGATACTTTGCAAGTATATAAATTTGTTTTAGTTTGGTCTCCTCTTAAATAATATGAAAAGAAATAGCCCATTAGAAGTACAAAATCTCATATTCTGGGAAATGTCAGTGTGCCAGGTAATTCCTCATGATTAAATACACTAAGAACAGAGAGTCTGAAATCTTTTAATCTGAGTGGAATTCATTTGTTATGTAAATTAAGTAGGAAAATTGTGCAGCTGTGAGGATAGGAAGTTTCATACTCTAAATCAAACTCCTAACGTCTTGCACCGGTTCATATTTTATTGAAAATTTCATTAATTTTTTGTTAACCTTAATAACAGGCATGTAAGAGAACTTCAGAATATAATTGACCAAAGGTATTTTATATATGTATATGTATGCATAATAGGGATGCAGGAATAAAATATACTTTTACTTGCTCCTTTGAGCTGTTATTAGTTTATTTTAGTATTCAAAGTTGGGCAAGAATCTCATCTCACCCATATTTTTAACCTCTGACGTGATCTGTTTTTCAGAATCTTTTAGACTCTTCCCTGAATGAAGGAAGAAGGAGGTGAACTGATGGCACATCTAGGAAGGCAGGTGCATGAAGTAAGAATAGTTAGATGATTAGCTGTTTTCCTCTGAATTACAAGTCTTAATTACTGTGTGAGATAGAGGGCATGAGCCTTCAGTTGGCTTAGTGCTGCTTCTGAGTGTGCAGGAACTTGTGATTTCAGGTAGTCTCACAGAAAACAACTCGTGATTTTATATGAAAAAAGCCAAAGCAGTCTAAACACTGGACAATCAAAAATGTAGTGATTTCTTTTCTTCCGTAACTTCCTTACTCAGCATTTGCCTTGCATGTTTCCTGTTAGAAACAGTAGATATACAGAGAAGAGTTTCTCTGCAATTCAGCTAAAGACCCTTAGACTTAGACGCTCTTCAAAGACTGAAATCTTTGAAAAGCCCAAACTATTTCAGCCTCACGAAGAAGTCTTGAATAATTGGGATATCAGCACTACATACATAGGTGAAATGATTCTTGAAAAGTGTTCAGTAAAAAAGTAAATTATTGAAGTGAAGAAACAATTTTAGGGTTCATCTGATCTAGCAGGAGATAACATTTTTAACCACTTTTAATTAGGAGGACATATTTTGCTTATTGTATCCCAGTAGTAATTGTTAGGTTTTAATTTATGTGACACCATAAGAAGATTTTTGATCCAAAAATGAATCACACTCTTTCTGAATGCTAACAGAACATCAGATGAGAATTATGACTAAATAACACTTGTGACAATGTGATGGACCAGAATCTTAGAATGTTTTTCTTGATGTGTTGCTGCACCTTTAGTCTGATTCTGAGGAAAATTTTGAATTGTTGAATTGTGGCCACGTATGTAGGCTGTGCACAGTGTGCTTTTCCCTTGTATTGTACTTTAAAAAAAAAATAAATATATATATATACATAAACTCTATCTCCTGTCTATCTAAAATGAACCGTTCTTTCATAGTTTTCAAACTATTAAAGCATTTTAAGCTTTGTTTTCAGAGGACACATTTAACTGTCAGAGATTAACAGTTTTACATATATGCTTAAATGCATGTTTCCCACTGTTCTTTTTATGTTGGATTTTCAAATAAGACATGGATCACCTAAAAGAAGTCCTGTGGAGAGCCACAAAGATGACAAAGGGCCTAGAGCATTTCCCTTATGAGGAAAGGCTGAGTAACATGAGTCTGTTGAGTGTGGGGAAAAAAAGTTTGAGGGGGGATCTGATTCATGTTTATAAATATCTAAAAGGAGGTGGAAAGCAAATGGATGAGACCAGGCTCTTCTCAGTGACATGTAACAATAGGATAAGGAGTAATGGTCTAAGACTTGGACACATGAAGTTCTATGCAAACATGTGGAAGAGCTGCCATTGTGAGGTTGGAAAGCTATGATATAGTCACCACTGTGGAAACATGATGGAATGACTTGCACATCTGGAGTGCTGTGTGGATGGCAACTGACTTTTCAAAAGAGATAGGCAAGGCAGGAAAGGTGGTGGTGTAGCCCTCTATGTTAAGAAAGGATGCAAATGTTTGGAAATTAATGATGGTGATGGTAGGGTTGAGAGCTTATGGGTCAGAATAAAAGTGAAGGCCAATAAGACTAACTATCTTGGGAGTCTGCTACAGTCTACCCAACCAGGTTGAAGAGGTAGACAAGACAATTTATAGACAGTTGGATGAGTCCTCCAGGTCTCTCCCCCTTGTTCTTGTGAGGGACTTCAACTTCCCAGATATCTGCTGGATTTATAATACAGCAGATAGGAAACAGTCCTGGAAGTTCCTAGAGTGTGTGGGAGATAATTTCCTGACACAGCTGGTGAAGGAGCCAAAATCCTGGACCTGCTGTTTGTCAACAGAGAAGGTCTTGTGGGGGAGGTAAAGGTTGGAGGCTGTCTGGAGCATAGTGATCATGACATGCTAGATTTCTCGATCCTTGTGGAACCACGGAGGGGAGTCAGCAGAACTGCCACCTTGGACTTCCAGAGGGCAGACTTTAGCCACTTTATGACCATGGTTGAGAGGGTCCCTTGGGAGGTAGTTTTGGAGAGCGTGGTAGCCCAGGAAGGCTCAGAATACATTAAGGAAGTAATCTTAAAGGTGCAGGAGCTGACCATCCCCAAGTCACAGAAGATGAGCTGACGGGCAAGGAGGCCAATCTGGCTGAACAGAGACCTTTGGCTGGAACTCAACAGCAAAAGGAAAGTCTCTGGTCTCTGGAAGAGTGCACAAGCTACTTATGGTGATTACAGGTATGTAGTGAATCTGTGCAGGGAGAAAATTAGAAAAGCTGAAGCCCAGCTAGAACTGAACTTGGCCACTAAGGTAAAGGACCAAGAAAATATTTCCATAAATACATCAACAGCAAGAGGAGGGCCAGGGAGAATTTTCACCTCTTGTTGGATGCTGAGGGTGACTTGGTGACCAAGCATCAGGCTAACACTGAGGTACTTAATGCTTTCTTTGCCTCAGCCTTTAATAGCAAGACTTGTTACTCCCTGGGAACACAGTCCCTACACTGGCAGATAGGGATGAGGAACAGAATAGTCCCTGCATAATCCACGATGAGATGGTTTTGGACCTGCTCCGAAAGCTGGATGCTCACAAGCCCATAGGCCAGATGGATTGCACCCTAGAGTGCTGAGGGAGTTGGCGGATGTGGTGTCCGAGACACTCTCCATCATTCTTCAGCAGTCCTTGCTAACCAGAAATGTCCTGGTGGACTGGAGACTGGCAAATGCCCATCTTCAAAAAAGGCTGGAAAGACGATCCTGATAGCTACTGAACTATCAGTCTCACCTCGGTGCCCAGGAAGGTTATGGAACAGATAACCTCGGGAGCAATCTTGGACCAATTAAAGATCAACCAGGGGATCAGGCCCTGTCAGCACGGGTTTATGAATGGTAGAACCTGTTTGGCAAACAGAGTTTGCACTCACGGTCCAGGCAAAATCAGAGACCACTGAGTCTTGGTACAAAAACCATGCCTGACATAGAGACTGCCACCAATTTGTATTGCATCCAAATCAGAACAGGCCAAAAAGCATCTCTCGAGTTTCAGAAAGTATAAATAGATCACAGAAGACTGATTATAGTGGAGACAGTGAACGTGCAACTTTTATTTTCCCAAATGTATCACCATTGCAAAGGAAAATCACGGAAGGATGCAGGGTGATGGAGGCATAGGTTGGTGCCCAACACATGCAGCCATGGGCGGGGAGGTCACCTCCCAGGGGATTGTGACTGACATCAGCGAGAGACGACTGTGATCTCACTGACCCTCGTGTATGAATTCGGGTGTCGGCAGCATCCAGGGTGGACTCGTGCCTAGCCTTCAGTCGAGCAGACCTGCAAGACTTGGAGTACTGACCGAGGACGTTCTCGTGTTGTGCTGTGGTGCTGTTGGCATCAGTTCTTGGTGCCCCTCACCAGTGTTTCCCTGGCCCTGCCTGGCTCTGGCAGCCAGGGCTTCCTGAGTTACACGTGCAGCAGTGGAGGTGAGTGGTAAGAGG
>PPHD01005143.1:0-26968 GCA_002909625.1 Bambusicola thoracicus | reverse complement strand
TTTTGCTTTTCATTATAGCAAGTACTCCCAGCAGAAGCGTATCTATGAATCAACATCAGTCAGGAGACTGGGGTTTGCCAAACTCGAAGGTTAACAGATTGGAACCTACAAGTTCTACTTCCATGTTGAGACAAGGAGCTGAGTTCAGTGCATCCCTTCCCAGACCCACAGCAGGTGGCTCTATGCCTGGGCTGCCTGTCCGTTCTAACAGCATCCCTGGGACAAGACCGATGCTACAACAGCAAATGATGCATATGAGTAAGTTCTTGAATTTTTCTTGTGATACTTAGCACTGTCTCAGTTTCTTTAGCAAGCATTCATCATCAAAATCTGTTCAGTTTTGGTACAATTGTAGCTTCTCATCTGAAGACTGTACTTTTTTAGTTAAGATTACTGTTCTCCCCTGACTGGGGCATTTTATGACTTTTTGATTATATTGGTGTTATTTTCTGGTGTCCTATTTCAAATAGAGATTATTCAAGCTGACTTTACAGTCTTTTTTGGATAATTTCTCTATTGTTTTTATTTCTTTACTGTAGTACTTTTCTCATAAACTCCAAGAACTAGATGCCTTTTATGATTTAGGAGAAGATATTAGTATTTTAATCAAATTAATTCATTGCACTACCTAATTTGTTTAATAATCTTTAACATAGATTTTTAAAAAACTTTTATTTTTTTGCTGTGAACTTCTTAGCGATCGGGGTTGTTATTTTTAAAGCTTTTTCTGGAGATTTTCAAAACTCATCTCATGTAGATTGTCCAAATTTCATATGAAACTACTTTTCAAATTCAGGTACTCATTTAAGTACCCATATTTAAATCTGCGGTCTCTCACATTTCTGAAGTCATCTTAATTGTTAATTCTGAAGTCATCTTATGCTTTGAAATGTGCTACTGGAAGGCTCTTGAAGCTGCTTCACTATTTGTATGATCATCCATAGTGCTTAGTGTGAACACTGGAGAGCAAGATGACACCTTTTGCTTTAAAAACAACTGTTTTACCTTACAGGATCAAATGAGATTAACATTGGTATGGGAGGGAATCCTTATGGACAGACAGGACCGGCCAGCCAGCCAGGATCGTGGCCTGACAACATGCTGTCCATGGAGCAAGCATCACGGGGTTTACAAAACAGGTAGAATTAAGGAAAGATTTTTGGAAAGTTTGAATACGACTGTTCACTGCTAATCAAGAGCACTTAAGACCTGGAAAAAAATCAATGCGACATATATAGAGGGAAAAAAGAAAGTCAAAATCTCTGTCCTGCTCTGCTGCTGCTCTGTCACCGTATGGATGGTTATTGTTTAACCCAGCTCCACAAATAGCATTCCTAACAAAATCAGTCAATCCTTGAATTGAGAGGCATGGAGAAAAGAGTTGAGAAAATCTTAAAATATGTCTTCCTTGCACATGCAGAAGCTAATATTTAGATGTTAGGAGAAAACAAAATTTATGTCTATTCAAGGCTAGATGACAGTTGCCTGGGCATTTCAGGACCTAAATTTGGCCCTTAAGTTCTTCAGTCTTCTGGGTGATTTTAGTACTTTCTTATTGCCAAGTAAATGATGTACTGTATGAAAGCTAAGTACGTGCCTTTGCAGTCGATAATGGTTGCATTTTTTAAAAATATTTATAGACAATTAGTGAGAAACTCTTTGGATGACCTCTTAAGTGCAGCACCAAGTGTGGAAGGCCAGAATGATGAAAGGGCTCTTTTGGATCAGCTGCACACACTGCTGAGTAACACGGATGTCACAAGCCTGGAAGAAATTGACAGAGCTCTGGGAATTCCTGATCTTGTAAACCAAGTAAGGAAGAGATTCTGGTCACTTTTTCCTTTTCCAAAAGCCTGTGTTATTTTGGTACTGGGGAAAAAAAAAGTGAAGAGAACCTCCTCATTTACATATCTGGCTTCACTTTCTCATGTCCATTTTTCTAAATCTTTGGAAGCATTTCTTTTGAGTAATGTTTTTCGTTGGAGAACTTAAGTATTGATTAAACTTCTTTTGAGTTAAATAAGTAAATAAAATGGTATCCTCTTATCTATGTTTATTATCATTTGTCTTGGTATATAGTTTTATTTTTTTCAGGGAGTGTAAACCATTGTAATTCTATAAGCAGAGAATGAGTTAGGTTTCTTTAATAGAACTGTAGTCAACTGAGCTGGGACTGAAATGTTTTACTGGCAGTTAATGAATAGGATATTTTCATCTCTTTCAATTCCAGCCTGAATTTTCATGACTAGCAAATGTGGAAAAAAGAAATTCTGTTCAGTACTTTGGAATTCACTGGAAAACACAAAGTCATGCTGTCATTTGTACAAACTGCAGTTTAAAAGAGCAGAAGGACTTTTATAATGATACCGATCTGCTTATCTGATCAGCAGAAATGATTTTCAAGTAAATTACTAATAGTCACTTGTGCTATTTCACTTGTTCAGAGACAAATGTGGTAGTAATCCAGTCATGCTATTTTCTACTTAAGAAATGACTGGTCTTTGTATGATACACTAGTTATGTTGTTTTTTTTAACAATTCATACTTTGACAGTGTTTTCAATGGTAATATATGTTCTATATCTTTTAAAGGGGCAAACTTTGGAACCCAAACAAGATTCATTCCAAGGTCAGGAAACCACAGTGATGATTGACCAAAAGCCTTCATTATATGGTCAGCCCTACCAAGGGCAGGGCACAGCCTTGCCAGGAGGCTTTAATAACATCCAGGGACAGCAGCCATCTTTTAATTCTGTGATGAGTCAGATGAGCCAACAAAACAATTTTCCACTTCAAAGTATGCATCCTAGAGCAAATGCAATGAGACCTCGGACCAATACACCAAAGCAGCTCCGCATGCAGCTCCAGCAGAGGCTTCAGGGGCAGCAGGTAATCTTTTCCTGCCTCTGCTTTTCTGTCTTGTTTCAGAATGAGGTGCGCAGTAACCTTTATTGCTTCAGCAATATAGAAGTTGGCATTACAGCAGATGATTGTAAGAATGGAACTTTTATTTTAACAGTGCTTTTCACAGTGGCTACCCAATACCTGTAGATGTGAAAGAACCTTTATTAGGACAAGTATTTGTCTTTCATCCACCTCACTATAGATTGTATTGGTTCTGGCAGGAGAGCAAGATTTTGCTAATTAAAACAGTAATCCTGTAGTACACAGATCTGGATGATCTCATTATCCATGCTAAAATTCAGTTTTTCTTCTGAAAATACTTGAATATGATTTTAGTATGGAATATACTGCTGAATGGAAAGAAATGCTGCGGTCATTGGGAAGTGTGCTTGGATGTGATGGTTGGAAGGTTCAGATAATGGAAAATTTACAAATAAAACTCAGGAAACAGAGAGTGCTGTGTGACATTGAATGGCAAGGTTAAATCCTTGGGAAATAGTGTGTTCTGTCTTGACTGTTCCATTACACTAATTCAAGCTGCATGGATTTGCAGTATTGTGAGGGAGATGGAAGGAGACAGAAACTCCTTAAAATACTAACATTCTGCCCATAATGTGATTGGGAACAAAGAGATGGTGTGCTATATATTTTCTTTACAAATGAGCACTTTTTAAGAATAAAATTAAGCCTGTAAGTGCTGTACTGTTTGAATGGTTTTTCTTTTTGTATGTCTGTTTTGAGCTTAATAATAAACAGCTTGGTACTTTATATGTATCAAACAAGGAAAAATTAGCCATTGTTCTTTAATCAAGAGGTGGGTAAAGTAGTTGCCAGTATTTTGAGCAGGTACTGGTGTTTTCAAACTAACACTGCTAAAATATCTTTTTCTAAGTTTATGAATCAAACCCGTCAAGCGCTTGAAATGAAAATGGAGAATCCAGGCAGTAGTAGTAGCTCAGTGATGAGACCAGTAATGCAGCCACAGGTGGGATCACAGGTAAGTAAGTATTACACTAACCATTTCTGAAACAGTCAGTTTTATATGGACACATCTTTTACAGGTCTGCTTAGAGTGTGGGTCTTGCTTTTCATGGTATGATTGCATTATTTTTTATTTCTTTCCTTCCCATCTATAATGATGAAAAAAGATGAGTTTTCTACTTCTCTTATTCATGAGACTCGTGGGGTTTGTTCATTGCTCCATGCTGTCAGTGCAGTGTGCTAAAGTCTTTTCCATATAGGAAATAGCAGACTACTGCATCATCTGTTCAGTACTGATAACAACTTAATGAATACCTTAGTCTTATTTTTAGTACTTTTTGATCTAGCTGTGGATTTATTAACTTTCTGCTCTGGTAATGGTTATACTATCTCTTAGAGTGTGAGCATTGATTGACTAACAACTTGTTTTGCAAAAATTTTTCTAATATAATTTTTCTTTTCTTTGGGGGTTAGCAACAAGGTTTTCTTAATGCTCAAATGGTGGCTCAGCGTAACAGGGAGCTAATAAGTCATCATTTTAGACAACAGAGGATGGCAATGATGATGCAGCAGCAACAACCTCAGGCCTTCAGTCCACCACCAAATGTGACTGCCTCAGGAAGCATGGATAGTGGTCTGACCGGCCCTCCAATGGCTCAAGTTCCTCCACAGCAATTCTCCTATCCTCCTAATTATGGTACAAGTACTAGTAACGGATTTTTTTTTTTTTTTTTTTTTTTTATGTCTGGCTGGTGTTCTCTTCCCTTTATATTATTAATCCAAATTGGCTAAATTCTGATTATTCAAATACTCCTAGAAAATAGGTTATTTTTTTCCCCTCCTGTAAGAAGATAAACTAAAAGTGCTAGGTCATGGTAACTGAAGGGAATTTTTCTTTGTCTTGTAAGGAATAAGCCAACAGCCTGACCCTGCATATAGTAGAGTATCAAGCCCTCCCAATCCAATGATGGCATCAAGAATTGGACCTTCCCAGAATCCTATGATGCAGCATCCTCAGACAGCACCAATGTACCAGTCTCCTGAGATGAAGGGCTGGCCGTCGGGGAGCATGGCCAGGAGCAGGTGAAACGTGCAGCTATAACTTGTTGCTCAAAAACTGTCTTTCATTTTGCCCAAATGGAGAAACATTGTTAAATTATTTTAGGAAGAGGGTTTAGAAGAGGGAAATACAGTGGCATTTCTAATATCTGTCTTTCCTTGATCCTGCTCTGCTTTATGAAATCAACAGATTAAACATATCTAGCCCCACTTGTTTGTGTTGGATCTCTGCAGTAGCTGGAAACAACATTCATTGTATACTGAAAAAATAACTTGGGGGAAATGTGGTGGTATGGAATAGTGTTATAAGTGTACAATACAGCCTTAACTGAAGCCTCCAAAAACAAGACAAAAAAAAGTTTTAAGAGGAAATGTGTACACATACTTCTGGATGTATTTAAAACTTCAACATTTCTACATTAAATAGTATGCAGAAACAAGTAAATATAGCAGTAGTTTTAGGCTTCTGTTGGTAACAGTTCTTTCACATGTTGGCAGCTGGTGCAGGGAGTGTAATGTCACGAGTAAACTTTTTGAAATGTAATTTTGTCATTTTGTGCTTCAGTTCTTTCCCACAGCAACAGTTCAGCCATCAAGGTAATCCTGCAGCGTACAGTATGATGCACATGAATGGCAGCAGTGGCCATATTGGACAGATGAACATTAGTACTGTGCCTATGTCAGGGATGCCTATGGGTCCAGACCAGGTAAGTTGTACGTAAGGAGGAGTGATCACCTATTGACTGTTTTCCAATCAAGTATGATATGCTTGAAGTCATTCCTCCAGCACAGTTCTGTTCTGTTCCCATTTGCCTTTATGTCTGTGGACCTGCAACTTGTGTGTCTCAAGAAATACATTATTTTTTGAGATATTCTAATGAAATCCATGATAAACCCAAGCAGCAGTGATTAGTTGTTGACTTTGAAGAATCATATATAGGATCAAAGTTTGGACTGCAACAAAGGGAGCATGGAGAAACCCCAGAAAGCAGAACACAGGGATTGTGAAAGGTAACTTAAGGAACACGAGTTGGACTAAGAACCCTCCCTGGTAGTGCAGTATTTTATAGAAGAAGCTCGTGATGATGCTCACCCTTATACTACCTTAGAATACTTTATGTATGCATAGCAAGACACTGTGGAAAATTTGGGCCACTTATTTAAGGGAAAAGTGAGCTTACACTGCAAAGAAGGCTAAAGTACAAAATAAACTTTTGCTGTAATCTTTCCATAAAATACCAAGGAATGGGCAGCATAATATTGAGATAAGCTAAGTCACCACTACCTTGTGAAATTTTGTCTGAGGTACCTGGGGAAGTGGCCAAAGTAACCTGAGGACTTCTGCAAGACAAGTACAGTATGAGAGGACTTAACCCTTATAAAGAGGGGAGAAGGACTGAGAAATGTCAGATTTTCCAAAACCACGTCATACAGTAAAGATAACCAAGGAGTATGTGTAGGGAGTTCTGGGACAGCATTTCTTTTCTACACATTTATCTTAAAAATGGAAGGCTGTAATACTGCTCTGCTTAAAAATTGACTGTCAGTACTTTCCTTTTCAAAATGCAACGTTAACCAGTTTTTCCAGCAGAGGTTTTTAAAATTTCCTCTGATGAAGCTGTCTTCCTTTCTTCAACAGAAATACTGCTGACACCTGCACCTGTGATCTCCAGCTGAGAATGCGCTGTATTAATGATGCACTAGTATTAGAAAGGAAAGTTATGCATTCTTCATGGCAACTAGTCCTGGCCTTATGGAAGTGATTTTTCCTGCTATTCACCGTGATGTCCTAAGTTATTTCATTGAGGAAAAGATGAAAACAAACTTTTTTAGTAGAAGCGGTCTGTATTACTGTATATTGTGCTGTACAAAAAAGGTCATAAATATTTTTGGCGCTCTGCCTCTAGAAATGTGAATTTGGCAATGGCATTTTAGTAAGTATGATGGGTAGAGCCAACCCTGAAATACATTGTCTATTTACTGTAGCTATTCAAAGCCCTTTATCTACAGGCAGACAAAAGTGCCTGGAGAAATCACAGTGATAAGAACTTTCTGATTTCTCTAGTAAGAATATCTGACAGAGAATGTAGTTCCTAGCCTTGACTCTTTTATATGAATTCCTTAATATAAATGCTGCTTTTAATCCCCTACTCCCCAAGAGTCAGGATTTCCCAGGCAAAGTTATCAGTGCAAAATGAATTGGCACATATTATTCCAAAATTCTGTCAATTGATGCCAAGGGGTAAAACGAGAGGATGATAAATTTAAATTATTTAAATGCAATTGTGACTAATATTTACGTATTGATGTGCAGCTGAGTGCACTTTATAGAAGACTATATAATGGATTAATGCAATATCTTTAATAAGGACTTAATATGAAGGTAGGGTGTACTCGTGTTCCTTCTCAAAAACAATCTCTTAAAAATTATTTGGAAAGACTGCATAGTGTGTTTTCTGTGTGTGGAAATCAGAGCAATAATCTTTCATCATTTTGAAAATAACTTCAGAAAACTCAAGGCAAGGCACTGCAGTCTGAATCAGAATTTTGCAGTCTTTCTTTTTGTGAATAAATTTTGTAAATATGTTCTTTAAGATAATGTATTATATATATGACTTTTGTAGGTCACTAACTCATTTTTGCAGAGTTTGTGAAGCTAAATATTTAACTAAATTGATTTCTGTAAACTCAGCGTAGTTGAGGTCCAAATAGAATACTTTTTTTTAATTAATGACTTTGAAGCTGGGTGACGTTGGCCCATACCTTTCTCCTCTTTGGTCTTTGACACTTCATTTATTTTTACATCTTTAACATGTAGCTTTTTATAAAAGACCAGTTGTTCAATGCTTTCTCCACCTGTGAGCACTTTGTTATGTTTATTTTTTCATATCGCAGTTGGACAAAAAGGCTCTGCGTTCTAAGATGTCGTGATGGTCATGTCTTTCTCTATTATCTTGCCTTTTCAGCTGATGGATCCAGACTGTGTCTTTTTTGGTCAATTTTAATGAACTCTACATGTTCTTCAATAGAAGTCTGTCTGTTGCAAAATATTTGTTGTTATGTGACATCCAGAAATCTTTAAGGATATTAAGCCACACTTTAACCAAATGTCTGCACCTCATTGGATTGTTCTAATAGTGATGAATGTATTTTCTGAGCAGGCTTCTCTTGTATCAGTATTTAAGTTTGGTTACAAATCGTTCATATTATTTGCTGATGGTTGTTTTTTTCCCCTCCTACTTTGGTTCCTGGAAATGAAGATCCTGTTGCAGTTTTTCCAGTCTCAGGCAGTTACAGTGAGTCAAACCCGTACACTTGCATAAGGGACGACCCAGAAATGTTTAAGATATATGGTGCTTTTGCACTGTTGTTCATTGTATAATGGAAAATTGACTTCTCCCAAGTGAGTAAGGAAGAAAAAAAAAAAACATTCTTAATTGCTTCTTGGTACTGTAAGTGTGAGGTGGTTTTATTTTTAAGAATATGCAGTGATCTTCCATTTTAATAGATGTAACTTACCTAGAAAAAAACTTCAGAATGTTCCTCCTTAGCAAAGAGCCAGTTGTGTTCCAAAGAGAATGTAGATTCCATCTACTTTTATGCAACCCTGTCTTTGCGATTAGAACTGAATATGTAGATTTGCTGGTAGTATTTATTTGAAACCTTCTGTCCAATTCAGGTGTTTTTTTGTGTGGTTTTTTTTAATGCAAAACTCTCAAAAGGCTGAGGAACTTTCATCATCTTATTTCTTAGGATGTGTCTATTTGTTGAGTAAGTGCTGCCTACTGAAGTCAAAAGGCAACAGGCATTTGCCTTTTGTATCAAATGAGAGTAGAACAGTCCTTGTATTTTGTAGTTATTCATTATATTGATGGAAACTACAAACCCTGGTTGCTTTCATTAGGTGAGCTCTTAGACTGTGCACTACTTTATACATTGTGCCCTGTTTTTTTAATGAGTGATTCTGTTTATACATCTATGTATAACTGGTACTTGACCAGTGTTATAAAGGATCATCAGTTTCTCATCTGTATGTAGAACGTTGGAGCTTTCTCGTACAGTACCTGCTTTTTTTGCTAAATCCAAAGATTCTTAGTTTAAACTTGATTAGGGGGGAGGGGGCATTTTTTTATAATGAATTGATAACATCTTTCTTGGCAACAGTGATCCTAAATACTACATCTAGTTCAAAAAGCTTATCAGCTGCAGTAAATAAAACTTACCTTGAAACAAGTTGGCATTTATACCTCCACCAGTTCTGATTCGGTTCTGCAGCAGCAGATTTTTCTGAGTATTTTTTTTTTGAACAGCAACTGTGTAACATTTCTCACCTGTATGAGGGCAGTTAGTAAGTAGTACGGCCACTCTGATCACTGCTGCAGACTGAGCATAGTTTTGCTGCTTGTCTTTGCTGTTCTTTTGATCGCAGAAACGATGTGTTTATAAAATTCACACGTAGTACCTTTATCCAATCTCAGTCTGCTTTTAAATTTAGAAAGTCAGGACCACTATTCAGTTACAAGACAGAACTATTTGAATGTTGTACCAATTAGCACAGATTTTATTTCTGAATTCATGTGCAGACTATCAGGTGATTGAATGATACAGCAAGTGTAAAACCGTGTTATGTTGAGAGCAATATTTTTAAAAATTCTCAGGAGAAGGCATACAGTATTGAGAATTGCATTTAAGTTTAGTTTACGTTAAGTATTGCTTGAAATATCTGTATCTATGTTGCAAAACAGAAAACCTTGGGGCCTGAGTTATAAAAGAGTTGGTTGTAAGGTATTACTGCTCTTCTGATTTTTGTGTTTGGATGTTAATAATAATGTAAATAAAGGTTTCTATTTAAAATCAGAACTTGGTGACAAAGCGTATTAGCTTTCTGATACTTTGAGGCTGACAGTTGTATCCTGGTAAGGTCATAGAAAATCGGCTACTATTAAGAAATAGCTGCAGCTGTTACTGAGGAAAGCTGTGGGCTAGCAAAAAGCTATGTTGGTTTTCTTTTTTTCCAGCTATCTGTAAAAGCTAAGGGCGTAATGACTTAAGTGAGACCCTCTGCCTGTGAGGCCAGTTTAGCAAAGCTGCGTCAAACCAAATGGAATTTGTGCTTTTCAACTTAAATACCCCAGCAGAGCTGAGAGGAGAAGCAGTAGCCTTCCTGAACCTTTCAACAACCTACCTTTCAGAAAACAACAGGTACTTCTTACATAGACGTTCCACTGCTCAATTTTAGAGTGTGCATAAAGGGACACGGTGACTTCAAGCTTCTGACTGATGTGTACCCGGAGCAGTAATACTGGCCATGCAGGATTCTGACAGTCTCATCCTCTTGTCAGATATTGTAGGCTGAATGCAAAGAAAGGTAAGGGAAATTTTTTTCATCTTTATGCATACAGACAGGTAAGGGGAGCCAGCTAATGCTTTTCCCTTGAAAGCAGCAAAATGTTTTGCTATTGGTAAGTTTAAAGTCATTATTTTTTACTTGTATTGATCCAGGCTCTCATCACCTACCAGATGTTTCTTTTTTTTTCCTTATAATCCATAAAATCTGTAGCATGTTAGAGACAGAATTATGCCTAGATTAAGACAGACATTTATATTTTGCGAGAAAAATTTGGAAAGTGTATTTTGACTCATTCATATATGATGCATATACAAGATCAAACCTATTTTAACTGTATAGCGCATACAAGTAAGTTTTTCTACATAGGCCCGTGTTGTTCAGAGTTTTCTAAATTCAAGTATATTTTCAAGGACAGGGGTGTGGTGCCAGAGGTCTGTATCTCCTGTGAAATAATACTTCTTGAGTTACCTACTGTGCAAAGAGAGTATCAAAAGTCATTTCCTCGACGTCTCTCTACACTATTTCCAGAAGTGCAATTTTGTGTTTTGCAAACTCTTTCTGTTAAGAGTCAAGGCCACCGCTGGTTGGGTGTTATCACACAAGCTTGTTGTTGCATGCGCCTCCAGAGTCGTTAATTAGCAGATTAATGTGGAAAAAATGATAAAAGTAGCACTGCTAGTGCCTGTACTACAGTGTATTTAATAACATTGTTATAAAGATACTCAAATAGACTCTGTACACTGTGCTTCTGTAGTAAAATGATGGATTTTTTTTTATACGTTTTTAAACAATAACTCTCATTGAGAACATCTACTGTAGACTGAACTAGAACTAGATTATAAGTTATTGGTCATGATTTTGAACTTCTCGGAGAAGCCTTTTTAAAAAAATGTCTAAAATTTGCACTACTGAGCAAATGCTCCTTTCTCAAATGAATGGTTTCGGTCTTGAACACACACTACAGTGCTACCCACAAAAAAACCTGATACAAATTTGATTTCATTAAAATGTAGGATGTACATTTACTGAAACTGCTGTACTTCTAAAACAGGATGAATTCTGAAATGTGCTATGCAACATTAAGTAACATTTTGAGAAATGGTATGTGGGCATTCCACACTTTTATTAACAAAATTCTTCACAACCTGAAGGAAATTATATTTTTAAACAGTATGCTGATGAATATTTACATAACCCCTCCAAAAATATGACATCCTGTTAGTCAAGATTTTCTCTAATTTTCCTAGAGGTGTCAAATAGGATGGACAAGTAGATGTGGAACTAAAACATATCCTCAGAGGAGGAAATTTGAGAGATATCACGGTATTGAGAATATTCAGTGCTGCTCACTTGAATTCCTGAATCTCTTACGAGGTTTTTTTCCACTGTTAACTTTACCCCCGTTGGAAGCAGAAGTGTCCACGATATACTTGGCTTTGAAATTTGTCTCCTTACATTCAAAGGCATAGTTGCACTGAAACATAGTTTACTTCCACTGTCTTTGAGGACACTTTGCCCACTGGAATGGCAATCCTCTTTGGGATGCAGCTGTATTTCCTCTTCTGTCAATTTCTGGAACAGAGTTAGTGGTATCTTCTTGAAGTAAAAAGCCTTGTGCAGCAGGTGAGGTATAATCCAAAGCAAAAAGCAGGTACAAGAGTGGATCTGAAAGAGACCTGTATTCCTGGCAGCAGGTTCCTGTAATTTCACTTCATCTATTGAATTCACTCACCAGTGCAAACACTATCTATTTTGGCCTCCAATTTCATCCAGTCCTCCAAGCTAACATTAAAATTCTTCTGAAATCATACACATTTTTGCTTAGTCTGTACACAAATTCAAGTTCTGGCCAGTTCATATCCTCGCTGAGGTCCAGCAGTTGAGGCAGTTAGCCCTCCCATCCTTCCCACAGTTGTCCTCTTTAAAATAAAACAAACATGATTTAGTGTATAGTGTTTTAGAGAAGAAACTTGGAATGTTTTCAATGGTTCTATGCAGGGCAAAAACCTTTAAACATTTTTTTTTTTGGTCTTATAAATTTATATCTTACCTTTGGGGTCTGGCAAGTTGAGAACTAATAGTACTGTACTGAACTAAAGTATAATCTTCAAGTTTCAAAAGGCAGAAAAATAAGCAACAAACAATCCTGGAACTTAATATAATGTCAGAATAGCCCCAAATTTCCAGATTTTTTTTAATACAAATAGGACTACCATCTCTTCTAATTTGCTTTCTTTGCTCATAACTTGAGAGAGGCTGTGGTTGAATCAGTCCTCTTATTTCTGGATAGCATGATAGAACACGAGGAAGCTTCCTCATGTTCTGTTCTAAGGTTAGACAAAACCAACATAATGATCTGTAATTCTTGTAGAAGAATTATAATTGAGAGTCCACCTGTGCTCAAATTTGAAATTGCCTTAACCATAATGTTCCTAGATTCCCATAAAACGTGCACTAACAGGTTTTATACAACAGTAGTCAGCAAAATACTTATTGTATAATTTAGAGGGGTTGCAACGTAGCATTCCCTGAGAACAGACGGTGTTAAAAAGGTGCTGCAGGCAAAAAGTAAAGAAAGGAAAGGTAAGTAAAAGCTCATGCTTTTCATGAACTGCTCCCAACTCACAGTGACTTAGAAGATGATGGTCTCTTCACATCTGGCCACTTTCGACGCTGAAACTGCCTAATTTTCAAGCAGTAAAAGGAGAAAAAAGTTAACCATCACCAAGAAAACCACCAGCACTACAGTCAGAAAGGTGAGGAAAGAGAAGAGTTCAGCATGAATTTTGACTGCAAATATTAGAAGAACATGCTGTAACACTGAAACAAAAGTAGTTCCAGTGTTTCAAGGTAACACGGATAGAAAAACTTTGCAAATGCCATTTTAGATGGTTCCCAATCCTGGATTCCTAACTCTTTAGCATGAAGTCAGTATGTAGGAACAATCATTTAACTATATATATTTTAAAATCTGTACCTGTACTGCTCGTAGCTTCCATCTTTAAGTCCTAGATGAGGAAAAATGAACATGTTATTAACCATAGCCTGCAACGAAAGACATAAGAATATTAACATGTTTATTAGGACTCTTATTTTCATATTTAATTCCTTATTCTAAGAAAAACAGGTTGTAAATTGAGATGCTAGGTACATTTGAAACTTCTCTGTAAATGTCCTGCAGCGGTTATTTAAATGCCAAGACCTGTTGATTTCAAACATACAGCTCTAGCTGGTACATGTACTAAATAAGACCTAAAATAACACTGGATTTCTGTGGACTTACTTGTGTAGATAACAGTATTTTTTGGAGTGACAGTGTTTAAGCTCTAATGACTGCCCACTTATTATTAATTTATTATTAATTGCATTTTTTAAGTCATCTTATTTGTACTAAGGGGTAGACAAGATATGCAGTTTAAAAAACAGAAATGCAATTAACTGTACTTTTTGTCTTGCTAAACTTAAAATATAACACCACCACCACCAAAAAAGTAGTGTATAAGCCACATGATTTCTTTGTAAACCCAGGAAAAATTTAAGGGATAAGAAATGATAAGATTAGAAAATGAATTTCCTTCTTTGTGGAATATAAAGGCATAGTTAGAAGAGCACATCTTACGGGAGCAGAGTGCATTCTTCAGTGCTTCCCTTTCTAGATCTGCTATTACTTTACAACACAGGGGAAATCTGATCAGTTTAGGTACTCTTCTCTATTCTGAGATTAACGCTATTTCTAAGCCACTTATTAATAAGGCTCCTGGACTGAATTGTCTCTAAAATAAATATTTATAAAAATTATGTCTTCAGATGGAATGCTGAAATTCAGCTGCTAGACTGGTTGCCCAGAGATTGTGCAGTCTCTGTCCTTGGAGGTTTTCAAGATTCAAATGCATAAAGCCAGGATGTAACACGGTCTGACCTCAGAGCTGACCCTGCAATGAACACAAGGTTGGACTCCAGAAATCCCTTCCAACTTCAGTTATCCCATGAGCCTGCAAACTTGGAAGCAGCTATTAGGTATTCTTTCACTCATTTCATTAGTTTTGTTCTTTCCTCCTCTCTTCTCCCTGCATTTTAGCAGTTGTATAGTTCAGTATTCAAGTACACCATTTGAGTTTCTGGACCTGATACATAACACAAACTGAACAAACAATACAAAAATGTGTGCATGCAGTCATGCTCAACAAAAGATTAGAAGCATAAATACATTCTAAAATCCTTTTGATTGATGGAAGTGCCATGTCAGTTAAGGAAAAGACTCATTTATTGGGTGATCTCTGAGTATAACAGGCGAAGCACTTACCCAAATCTATGTTCCTAGTTCTTGGATTGCACTGTTTGTATCCTTTGCAGCTTCTTAGTTCCATGAGCTGGACGTGCAGTTGATTGAGAACATCTCGATCTAGTGTATTCACTGCATTAATTAGCTGCAATACATGGGGGCTCTTGTTAGAGAATAGGTATTGCTTTGTATGGAATATATGTCAGTTGTTTCCATCAGGAAAGAAGCTAGATCATATTACATAAATTGATGCATATGTATCTTGCACCAATTCTGTGCTATTTCAATACATCATCAGTGAAGAACACGCGTACGTTTCCAGAGCCACACTACAAGGTACCTGATAGGGGTCAGTATTGAGATCAAAATACTCCAGAAATCCAGTAGCAAATTCACAGAACAGGAAGTTGTGGGTCTCGTTGATTGTCCTCAAACACCAGTATGTGTTGTTGTTGGCACTGGTACAAGCACAGAAAGGACCCACTGCAAATGAAAACACAAAGACATAAGCAACATGCTGCCATGCACTGCTTATTTTAGTACTATTTTGTTCATGGCATTGCTTTACTCACAGGCAGTTACTCTGTCATTCTTGAATTCTAAAGCAGAGAATGCCTTTCACCATCAGCTTCTTGTTCTATGCATACCTAGCTTTCAGAATACAGCTAATTTGAGTAGTGTCTGGCTAGTTGTTTTTCCCTGTCCTCACTGGCTGGGAAACATTCCAGCTGCTGAGATAACAGTACTCCGTACTGTGTCGTTTATGCAATAGCTGCAGGTATTCAAACACAGTTTGGGTTTTTAGGTTGCTGTTTTTCCCCCTTGCCTACTGTAAGGAAAATGCCAACACTGAAACACAGATTATTTAGTAGGAGGAAAACTGTGTGCCTTTGGCTACTTAACTGATGATATGAGTAACTTCCAGAATCCTAACTCATCCTAGCCAGTATACTGCACCCTGATGTATCCTTACATGTCCACAGGGGTGCAGTTTGCCAGTGCTGGTTGTCGTGGGTGAAGCAGGTCAGGCCAGGCATACTGCACGTGTCATTGTTTTTTATTCTCTTCAGGAGTTTGCGCAGTTTCTTCTTTCGTCTTTGCTCTCGAAGCAGCCACAGCCTGTCTTTCTCCTGTAGGGCTTTCCTGCACACATGAAACATTAGGGTCATGCTGACTCTGTTACACTTGAACACACCTAAAAAAAAAAATGAAGCAGCTAATAAAATGAGCTGCTTTGAGGAAAGAAAGAACTGCTGTTTTCTTAAATGAACGGCTTCTCTTCCCAGTGGCTCTGGAAATTACTCCTTGCAATTCCACGGTACTGGGAAAAAAATGGAGCCAAAGGGGTTTAACGAGTTTGCCTGAAGTCTCTGATACACATTTAGAAACATTCTACCAGGGGCCTGGTTCCTTTCCCAGGTACCTGTACTCTTCTTAGCTTAGGATAAATGAAATATCATCACTTCTGCTTAGTTTTGGCTTGTTGAATAGACCAAATTTTACTATCTTGCATTTTCTCTGTTTCAAAGGAGAAAACCTTCACTTACTTGAAAGGGTGAAGATTAGATCCTTTGTGCCTCAGTTTGCTTTTGTGCTTTGAATGGTAACTGGAAAATAAAAAAGCATTGTTGATAAACAACAGTAAGAGAACCGATCCTGTTCATACTACACTTCCACTTTAAATCAAAGCAGATTTAATCTAGTGTCACTCCTCCCTTCAATTTATTACTAGGAATATGTGGTGAATACAAGGCAGCCGTGCTGGACTAGATCAAGCATTTTCTGCGCCTCTTTTCCTTACATCATTTGTACATTATGACACCTGGTGGCCTACTACTGAATTGCAGTATGTGTCCACACATAATTCCAGTGGTAATTTTAATTTTAGCTGTCATTAGTTTTTGTTTCCTCATATTAGGAAGATGACATCACAAGTTTTATAATTCAGAGGATAAGACGACAAGAAGCTCAAACCACCTTCCTGCTGTTTCCCTCCCAAATGAAGTAATGTATCAGTTGTCCAGACACAATTTAATGAAAGATGAAGTACCAACTACACAGAGACCTTCACGTGTTATCACTATCCTAGTACCGTCTGATGCATTTAAAATCCCAAAGTCAAATTTACTGGGGAAAAAAATAACAATCTGCTGTGCTCAGTGGCGGTTACAAGATTCACGTTCTCTGCTCCAGCTGTTATATTACTGCTTCTCCTACAAGGCACAGCTGCTTAATGTTGCACTATTGCTACAAGATGGGCCTTGAAGAATGGAACGTCTGACCACTATATTATCCCATTTACATTACACTCCATTCTTATTAAGAGAGATGATTTGTCTATCATTCCACCATACTGAAAATCCCAGTGGAAAGCAAGTTTTCATAAAATGGGCTGCAGAGCTTAAGACACCAATCTCTAGTATCTAACAGAAGCAACTTCACTTGCTTGCACACCTAACTGTCACACCTAACTTTTAAAAGCATTTTATGTGATCTTCTGTATCATTGCCACTTGGCACAGAAGCAACTGAATTTCTGCTGGCAGAAGACAGACCTTGTACCAGGGACAGCTGCAGAAAGCATTAAGCAACAGCACAGGAGGCAACCACTTCGCAGAACCGATTCTAATCCTTTCTGTGAAGACACAGATCAGCTACACTTCCACAGTACAGATAACTACTCAGAAGTACACAAGAAATACCTTATCTTGTTACAGTCACACTCCTCAGGTCTCTTCTTCTTCAGATGCCCTCTCACCTCCCTCAGGTTTTTTATTTTATTTTGCAAAGTTTCAATCTAAAAAAATTAAACAAATAGGTTAAAAAAAATACAGCACCACTGAATTCTATTCTAACCCTTTCAAACTCACTGCCACCAAATGCTTTCTTCTCCCCACCTCCCATTTTCAGATTATCTACGTTTCTGAAAGGAAAATACAGCCAGGAGGAACGTTTTTGGGTTACAATTTGCCTGCAGACAGAACGTGAAAGCAGAGCATGGCACTGGAGGGAGAAAGGGACTGCCATACACGGATGATCCACTGTGATTTTCCCTCTTAGGGTCTTCAGCACATTTGCAAAGGAGAAAGGTTCCCCATGGGCAAATGAAATGCTTAGAAGTTCAGCCTGCTACAAACCTGAGCAGGGATGGGGACTGCTCTAAGTCCCCTCTTCAGAGATTCTGGAAAAGTTTCAAGTCTCTGTCATTTCACACGGCTCTGGCAATGGCTGGCCGTGCAGCATGTGCACTAGCAGTTAATTTCATTGTGCCACCCACATGGTTTATTTTTAACCACCTATTTCTTCAGTAAGTGAAACTCCTGCTTTTGTTCACCTAGCTCTCACACAGCACAGCCTGTTTCCATGCAGACAGGTATTACAGGCTTCTGCTTCAATTCCTTGTACAAGAGAAAAAAAAAAAGTCCTCCAGTACGAACAATGTGAAGTCACTGCAAAACTACCATCAGAGACTGCAAATCTGATGGGAGTACATAACTGACTGCTGAAGCACAGACAGATGACAGACAGAGAGGTCAAGAAAAACAGACAAGGAATGCAGCCCTGTGATCCTAAATCAGAAACACAACCAGACAGAAGTGATCTCATTTTCTTTGGCACTCTAACCTATGCTTGGGAACTTAGCTTATGTTTTCTAAGAAACAAAAAAAGAATTGGAAGATCACGGTGATACTGAGATTGCCTTTTTCTAATTCTAGCAGAATTCTAGTAAGATTTTCAGTATTTATTTCCCTTACTATGTGTCAATATGTACCACGGAAAGGGACCAGCAAGTTCTTAAAGTAGGACTGCTGAGAATTTATGTGATTTGCTAAGAGATTACAGCAGGCCCTGCTTATAATAACTTAATTATCTATGACATCTCTATTCAGAGATCAGCCAGTAAGTTCAAAAGGTTCCAGGGAGGGACAAAGACACCCAGAGGCAGACAGACACATACACAGCACGATCCTATCAGCCCACAGACAGGCTAAAATCACACACTGAAAATGCGTGACTGATATCATCACTGACCTCGTGGTCAATATGAAGTTTGTGGTCCTTCCAAGCTTGCAGTGATCTGTACAGATCGGTGTCACACTGAACGGTGTCATTCTCCAGGATGGAGCACCTGGCCGTGGAGAAACAAACCGTGTTCACCACAGCAGATAAATGCATAATGCAGACAGCTGGTTTTAATTACACAGCTCCGGGACAGATGAGAAGTCAGATTGGAAACGACATGCAGAATTCAAAATAATGTTCATTCAAGAGAATAGGAGAATATCTTACAAGGCAGGAAAGAAGTTTGGGTTGGAGTTGCCATGGAAATTTTTCAGAAGGAAAAAAAGAATTGTCAAAAATATTCCTATCAAGTAGAACCTGTTGACTGCTTCCTTTCTGTATGTAAATTGTGCTGCACAGAATTCTTGTTTATTCATTAGGCTGTCTACATAACTCATCTCTGCCAACGAGGAAGTACTGAAAGCATTACTCAGAAGCAATTTCCCTATGCATAATTAAGCGGTACAGGGATAGGGACAAGGAGGAAGTGCTTCTTTGTAAGGCTTACTAAAATTCTGCAAAGGAAAAAAAAAAAAAGGCATTTTGTGATTTTCTACAAAAGGGACAAAGTTCTTCAAATACACCTCCCTGACTTCAAAGGCAAAATACCCTCTGACAACGTGGAGGGCTTCTATTTCAGTAACTCCTGGTGCAGACCAGGCTTTAAGACTTAAGGAAAAAAAAAGGCAAAATGCTCAATGCACGTACTCAGTTAGTTTATTAGGGAATAACAAATACCACGTCCTTAGTCCTCATTGCTTGTTTAAGTTGAAGCTCAGGTTTTTTCAATATTCCTTTATTTTCTTTAAATCACCTCACATGTGTTGTCCCACTGCCTTCTTTTCTGCAAGTGTTTGTGGGCACCCCTCAGGAGTTACATACAACTTTCCTTACCAGTTCCTTTTATGGATCTGGGATTCACTCCGTAAGGCAGCAAAGAATCGATTTAACACATTTCAGAAGAAAAAACACAAATAGTGACTTATAAGTCCTGCATATTCAAAAAAGCTGAGGACTCTGCTGATGTCAGCCCACCTACCTTTCCTTGTATCAGCACGTCTCTAAAACTTTGTAAACTGAAGTCATATGGAAACCACAGATTTCAACAGCAGCTTACTTGCTCACACAGATTTAGGCAAGCTAATCATCACAGAATTTAATTCACATCATCAGTAGTTACTGATGGACTTTCCCATAATTCAGAAGCACAAATGGTGATTCAACTAAGTAAGTTCAGTTGGAGATGCACCATCAACCCTTAGATTTGCAAACTGAGAAGCAGACTGTTAGCTATTAGAGTGTCTTTAAAACCCAGACAATTCCATTAGCTCTCTCCAGTGTTCCATTTCCCAAGGCTCACGGTTCACCCAACTGCATCACTAATACAGATTTTCCTTTCCTAGCACTGGGTACAGGAAGCTCTGAGAAGCTGCTGATACCCTTGGGACTGATTTGGTGTTTGAAATACAAAGCAACCAATGATAGGAAACTACGACCAGGCATCCAAAAGGGGCACAGTATGCTTATCAAAAGTTAACACATCCACTTATTTAAAGCAACCACTGAAGGAGCAACAGCATATAGAAATACAGCACATGCACTCACCTATGTGTCACTTTTATTAGATTTGGGGCTGCGTACTCTGCAATGCCTCCAGTGCCACTGTATTCAGCCATGTCTTTATCTTCTTCCTCACGAAGAACAGCCCTCTGCATCTTGTGCCGCTTGGTGATGTTTCTTGGTAAGACAGGTTGGTATCCATCCTCCAAACCCAAGTTAAACACGGCCCCGTTCAGCTCAACAGATACAGAGCGGGTAGAGCGATTTCGGGCGTAGCTTGGTTTGTATTCTGCATGGAGAAAGAAGTAGATGATTAAGAAGGGAACAGTATGGTACAATTTGGTCTTCTGTGGTTCTTGGAAAAAATCTGCCCACATTGTGATATTGGAATTAACCTGATGACAAATGCTGTTTGTTGCAGCTTTCCTCTGAGATGCCACCTCATCACCTTTTGCACGGATATCTGGGTTATCTTAAAGCAGGACAGGAGCAGATAAAATGCACAAGGATGGCAGAGGGGAAAGAACACGTATCTGTTCACCATCACTTTGCGAGCTCCTTCAAAGAAACTCTGCTCTTCCCCCAGAAGTCGCTAGATGGCAGTAAGACCTTAAAAACGAATCAAGACAGCCGGGTCTAAGGTCAGCCTTCTGCTGGCTACTGTAAAATGCCCCCGTGTCAGCATTCTTGCAGCACTTCCCAGATTGTTGTCCCACGGTTCAGCAGGAAGTATTCCCTGCGTTAGCCTGAGCCTTTTCTCCATTCCATGCTCTTTCTTCAAGATAAGATTCTTGATTTCTATTGGAGGGATTAATATCTGAATTTTTACCTTTATCAGCATCTAATTCTTTTATTTGCAACTATTTTCCTCATGTACAGAGCAGACAGCAAGTTTCCATGCTAAACACCACGCTCCTGTGCTATGCACTCCCTCACACTTTGCTTCTGTATTTGCAGCCCAAAGGCAAAATGAAATATTTGCTATGAATTGACATTGCACAGTATGAAATTCCCATTGATCTTTTTGCCTTTTACTGCTTTCCAAAGCTCTCTGTCATGGCCCAAATGCCCCAGAGTTGTTTGGTCTGCAACGGCATGAATACATCCTAGTTATGGAGTCTAATCCACATCTATATTTCTGTGCCGCCCATCTCTGGCTGCGTTTCCTGCTTGCTGCGTGACCCCTCACGTCACTCATTTCATTACTCATTACATTACATTAAGCAGAATCATCTCACTCCTTGAGGAAAAAAACATGGCAGTTCCAAAGTTTCTCATCTTCTCCCTACCTGACTCTGGGCTCTGTATCCATGGTTTGGAATCATCTGAGATGTTACTGGAAGCAGGTCTCTGTGCTTCTGGTCAGCTCCCCTTTACACAGAGCTGGAGCACAGCACACGTCTGCAGAACAGAACTGACCCTTCCTTCTGCAGTCTGATAAGGGGAGAACTCAAGCAATGTGCTCAATGAGAAGAGCAGCATTTCCTGTAATCCCAAACTCACAGAAGAGACATTTATGTCAAGGCCGAACTTCCCAGCAAAACAAGCAGGCAAGGGGAGGTAGAACAACCAAAATTGACAAAAACAATTTATATCAGTAATGCTTTGGCATCAACACAGACTAACTACGCTCAAGATGCCTTGCAAGAAATCCAAATGGATCACGTAGTCTCAATGGCCATTTTGTAGACATGGGAAGAGAAAAAACCACCTCCTCCCACCTGCAACTATTCCAGCTGTGTGTACTTGTTAGTAACACACACACAGTGTACAACACCAGCTGGACTGCCTGGTTTAGCACATTTTCCACCTGTAGTTAAAGTTTACATCTGACAGTAAGCGAGGTGAGTCACAGCTGGAGGGAAAAATAAATAAATAACCACCATAACCAAAATATCAGCTCTATTCCAGGCACCCATTCAGGAAATGCTTGAATAAATGAGAAAGTAACTCCTATCTTTTAGGAGGAAGTTCCAAAAAGCTACACCCTAACAATTACATTCAAAGCGTAAACTCCCATTTCTTTGATTGTTCCCTCATTTCATTTTGTTAAGCTCTGCCAACTAACAATTTACCTTCCTTCCAAGTCTAATAAGCCAATCCAGCACGTTGGCCCTTAGCAGGTAGCTGCAGGGAGCTGCTGTCTGCACATGCCCCTGAAAAACTGGGAGCCACTTCCTCCTCCCCTGCAGCCAGTCCTAACCCAGCTGTACAAAGACCAAATTGCTGTGCAGTGAGACAGCTCCTAGCACACTCACTGCCTTGTTAGCACGTGATCACCACAGTGCTGACTCAGTGCTGTGATTGGTACCAAACACCATCATTTTCAGGGGAAGTAGTTAAAATATTTAGTAAGATCCATATCCATCTGTGCTGTGCCCCTGCAGGCAGAGCTACCAACCTCTAACTACTTGATCTTCCCCCAGGGTTATGCTTTTCCCTACATTTACCTGTGTATGCAGCTCACAAAGAAAGTAGATCTAAGGCTGTTAAATATTTGGCCCTGAATATCTATGACCCTCTTTCAAATTACTGATGTTTGGTCTCAGTAAATTGTTTTCAGTGCCACGCTCACCCTGCCCTGCCTTCCTGGGTCACTTGACAAACACGTCCATCTTCGGCCCACCTGGGACATGCTCTGTTCCAGCCCAGAATTCCCCAGACAATGCAGGGACTCAATCACACTTGATTTTCTCCAGCTAATTCTTGGTCACATCTTGGGTTTTAGCACTGTCTGCTGAAAGCATGAATGGCAGTATCTGAATTTATTCTTCAACTGAATAAAGTGAGGTTATGTTGTATTATCAGCCTTCAGGTTTGCATTTAACTCTCCTCACAACCACACCATTCGAGCTTTATTACTTATTTTGCAGGTGCCAAATTCATGATTTAATGCTGACATCATTTGGAAACGATCTCTGGGACGGCTGAGAAAACAGCGAGGAATTGCAACTCCCAAATGGCACCTTCTCCAAAGCAGGAACACAACTGCTCAGCAGAATGTTAGCAGAAGACAGAAAGTTCCAGGGCTTCCCTTTTGCCATTTATTCTGCGTAGATGTTTTGCATCTGATGTATTTTCCAGCACGGTGACCATGGAATAAGGCAGTATGTGAGAATTCTGCAAGAGCTCTGCATTTAAACAATGGGCCATGAGGAAAAAATCCCGCACTGGGCATATGAATTCCTGCTTTGTATTTCTCAGTAACGTCTACATGTTTGCACAGAATTCTGCAGAGAAGACTTTTTTATTCTTCTAGAAGTTCAAAGTAAAATCAGGCATTTGGACTCAAATTGTGAATGTATCTCAAGTGTCCAGAAATACGGAGAAAGGCACAGAGGTGGTTTTCCTTAATCATTAACTAGGGGTTTCTATAGATCTGATTTGGAATCTGTGTTCTTGGATATTTCAAAGAGGGACAAAAATAAAACCAAACAACCTCCAAAAGCTTTCTTACATTCGGTTTCTCAAAACTGCCATAAAAATTATGCTTTAAATGCATTAAAAGTAATGGCTGTTCAGGTACTTTTTCTTATAAGAAAGTCATTTTGCTGTAGTATTGAGACTACCTCGAAAAAAACAAATTACACGAAAATAGGAATAAAAATGCACTGGCTTCTTTGTACACACTCTGTACACAGATCTGTGTGGCCTTTCATCCTTCCTCTCCTTTAATCTGATATACTTATTCATCACAGGAGGAGGAGATGAAATCTACAGCAAGAAAAAACAAATATTTGGCTATTTGCTGTCTATTAAGAGCTCACTGTTACTTTCAGCTTCCCTCCCATCACAAAGGTTTATTTCATCGTTCTTATAAAAATAATAACACAGCCAAGAGAACAACACTGCTGTGTAAAACATGTAAAAGCTTTGTAGGTGAGCTGTGTAATTGCGCAGGACCCAAACAGCACGTCTACGACATGGCCCTGTTTTGCAATTAATTTACTCCATTCGGAAAACATTCTTGCCTGTTAAACATAATGGTGCATGTGACAACGTATCCAGGCCATGTATACACTAGAAAATCATTTAATCAGAACCAGGGGTGCTCTGGCCTCTCTCTCAGCAGCTCAGCCCAGTCTTCTAGACCACACGTTCACCATGCATTGCTGGTTTGTATCTTTCCAAAACACAATCCTTGTATTGTTATCAGTTTGCAGCAGTCGTGGTGCACACAGAAGCAGGGCATCCAATTTAGTTTTCTGCAGCCAATTGTAGATTAGAACATGACAAATTCAGTTCTACTGTTCACGATAGGAAAGATCAATCAGGATGCTTTCAAAACTACACTACTGCTATGAACTAAACCACCGACGTGGACACAACCTAGTCCTGTTTGGGGTTTCCTTTTTCTGTTTAATTACTGTTCAGTTTCATGGATAGCACCTGCTGGCGTTCAAGTAATACTGCAGTATAATCCCTTGCACTCATCAAACTCAGAATAGCAGACCCCAAAGATGCCCTCAGAACCCAGCACAGACTGCACTTTATCCCAAGCCTCACAAAACGGGTCATAAAAATCCAAATGCACACCATCAGTATTTGAGTTGTCATTTGCAATTCAGCGAGCCAGCTTTCTAAGTTAGCACAGAAAAATGTTGGTATGTTAACTTGTATTGCTTTGTGGTCATTTGTTAGATTAAGTACATGTGAAAGAACAGCCAACACCAAACCCAAGAATCTGTGTCAACAGGCCCAAGCTCACCACTTCCGTTGTATGGCACACCCTGGATGTGGGCTGAAGTTTGTGTGCCTTATGGTTCAATGAGATGAATAGTACAGTAAAAGCACTTAGCACAACATACTGAAAAAGGTGCTCTGATCCCACTGCTAAAGCTATCTCTGCAACCCTCAAATTTTGCCTCAATCTCCTTAATACATGAAGTAAAGGTAATTATGCACTTAACCACCTCTCCAAGACGTTGCGAAAATTGGTTAATGTTTAGTAAGCACAAGGCAGATAAAAAGCACTTAAGTGTTAAGTATTATCAGATAGCATGATGTTGCCCTCACTTAAATTGTTTTCCTCTTCCCATTTAAGCACCTTCGATCTGCTGTTATTTGACTCCCTGTGACTGAACTTCCTTTTCTGTGTCTTAGGAAAAAAAAGTTAATTGAACGGCAAGTTCTGGTGTTATTTAAAGATTATCTGCTGTGCCACATGTTTAAACTGCAAGTGGCGCTGAGTAATTTCATCCTGGAACCAATAATTTTTTTCAACTAAAAATTAGCTTAGTAGGTACTAATCAGCTTGCTAGGCAAATATAATGGAAGAAAATCAATTTAAACTCTCTGTTTGAAGCTTGTGCCATGTCATTATACAGAAAGACTAATCTGCTAAATAATTAAGGCTCTGTATTTGTGGAGTGAGACGAAAGAAACATTACAAGTGAATAGTAATCTGTGCTGCCATTTGCCTCTCTAATCTATAATTAGACTATGTACTTCAAATACAGATGTTAGTCTGACGAAGGTTCAAAACAGAGCCAGCGGAATGGACTTTCTGAAGAAGTGCCTGATCTGTGCCAAGGAAACTAGAATCACAGACATCCCCTTTGGATGTGATCTCTGGTTAAAAGTCAGCCTTGGCTCTGCTGACAGAGCACTAGGAAGGGATGTTAGAAGCAGCTTCTGTAACAAAGCACACAGACCCTTATTAAATATAAATTACTGCAGTAACAGCCCGAAGCACTGCAGTACCTACTGAGGATTGGTGTACTCACTGCTCACGATTCAAGGCCTACATAAGGATGCGCTCCTCACCACTTCAAGTTGTGTACTGCATTTCCTGCTTTTGAAAGAAACAAACACAACACCCTGTTTTAAAACATACTCCTCTTCCTACAGACTGAGTCATTTTCAAATCTGACTGCCTGATATAAAGCACACTGCTTCATACTTAGATACACAGCAAATATGCTTGCCTTCAGTGACATCTGTAGAAATCAACGCCCGTGAAAATCAGGACAATTGTGAGTGTTTGTGAACAGTTACGGTTCTGCAAGGCAGAGAAAGAAAATCCAATGAGTTCACTTACTCTTCTTGGAGAAGAGCTTCTTTCTCCGTCCCGTGTGGCTCAGCTTGTATTCATTCTCTTCACAATTGCAGTCTTCACTATTCCTGCTGTAGTACTTGGGTAAAAGATTGGAAGTGCCTTTGCTGTTGCCTGCCAAGTTCACCATTCCCTTGCACTTGTGCAATTTGAGCTTCCCACTGGCATCTTCCACACACTGCCATTTCTGGAAGGAAGATGTGGTTATTAAAAGATTGTCTCAACTCTGCATTGTCCAATAGCCAGTTCCAGCAACCTGTCAGAGTTACGTAGTATGGCAGACTCATCCCCTATTACCAAAACAGATTTCTTGTAATCTTACATTTTAAAACCAAAAAAAGAACTTTTCTGGAAGGCACTGACGTGTGTTCCTGATTTTATTTCCTGGAGACAGAGCAATGGGAATTTCTTAACAAAATTGATGCTACAGCTAAACACGGGGGTATCAGTTGAAAAGGCATATTCCCCAATTATGCTTCTCTAACAAGGAAGCCCAAGTCTTATTATCTATAGGTTTGAGAAGAATCCTTGCCTATCTGCAAGTTTGTTTGACAGGCTGGCAGGAATCTATACCGCTATCAAGCCATTAAAATAGCATCAGGCTCCAGGCCTGTGTACAATTCAGCTCCATCCCATACTCTACAGGAGAAATAACCTTTCCTGTAAGCCTCCTCCCCACTTCAATGAGCATTTATCTTACTAATTTTTCCCCATTCA
>PPHD01005142.1:0-26972 GCA_002909625.1 Bambusicola thoracicus | reverse complement strand
TTTTCATCCACAAGTACCCCCAGGTCCTTCTCTGCAGAGCTGCTCTCAAGGACTGCTCCTTCCAGTCTGTACAGATGCCTGGGGTTCCTCCGGCCCAAGTGCAAAACCCTGCATTTTGCCGTGTTGAACCTCATTAGGTTCACCCGGGCCCACCTTTCAAGTAAATACTTTTTAAGCTCAGAAGAACTCATACATTAAGAGAAGCCAAATGTCCATCTAGTCTAGCATTCTAGATTCTTCAATGGTGGTCAAATTCAGATGTTTATGGGAAAAGTACAATAATTATAATAAAGCATTAATGGTGGTGCAGCTTTCTACTTTCTGCTCGTGAAAGGCTTTGAGACTTCTTAACAAAGCTTCTTATCGCAGCTATCAGGTTTGATTAGACAATGGCAGACCTGTATTTCTTGACTGTATAGTTCATTTTCTGAGTCACATATGCTTTTCTCTACTCCCCCAATCCCTGATGATGAGTTCTACAGATTTAGTAACTTGTGGCATGAAAACCATTTTCTTTCCAGAAAGTATACATGATAACATTATCGAGATATTTTTGTTTTTCCATTATGAAGAACATAAAACATTTCTTTAGTTCATCATTACCCATAGTTATCCTCCCTTTAGACAACTTATCCTCTATTCTTATGCTAAAGGATGTTCCACAGTTGTATTCATCCTTGCAACTTTTATCTCTAGGATATCCAGTTCTGCTTTGGCTCTTATGTAATCAAGTCAAAAGGAAAGCCTGCAGTGTTCAAGTTGAGTTATCAGCTATATATTCTCTCATGAAGCCAAAGGCCAGCAGCTACCATTAAGCTTTAGTAACATTTATAAATGTCTACAACATTAACAGATACAGAGATTCTTTTAATTAACAGAGTTTTAAGATGCATAGTAAGTGGAAGTACACATCAACAACCTAAATAACTACCCATCACTAAGACACTTAGAAAAAATGTTGATTTAATCTACAGTTGTTGCATCCAGCTCTTTGGTCACTCTTCTCTGCTGTATTTTCTTTTACTAGTCACTACTTGGCACAAAGTATTACTGTATGAGTACTTCGTTAAAACTTGTAAGCTTGAATAAATAGCAGCAATAAATTTACAGAAGCATAAATATCAGAGCCTTTGAGCAACATTCTCTTTTAAGGATGATATCTTGAAGATGTTTGCTGCTCACAAAGTGCAAGAGGGAATACTTGACTGCTTACTTGTTAACACGATTTTTGACCCTTTACATTTGCTATCCAGATTTGCTGTCTTCATATTCACTATGAGGAATAATATTGGAATTAAAAACACCATTCAGTAGCAGAAGTATTTTTGTTTGTTTATGTACCAAGGCATTAAAAAGTGTCTGGGTATATAGCACTGCTCTGAAAGAAATGCCTCCTATTTTATTATGTTGGCCCAGGATGTCAGAGGTGGATGGTGGTGGTATGCCAGTAGAAGTTGAACTTTCCCACCAACATTCCATTACATTTTGTTGCCATGGGACAGATGGCAGTAGAGTGGCAGTCTGACAGAATAGCATCTGACATGAAAGTGTGTGTGAAGCAAAAGTTTGTCATTGATTTTCTCTGTGCAGCAAAAATTGCACACATTGAAATTCACTGACAGTTGCCGAACACTTATGGAGACCAAAGAGTGGATATGACTACAGTGAGGCAGTGGGTGGTGCGTTTCAGCAGTGGCGAAGACATGAAAGATAAGGCACATTCCAGATAGCCATGCACAGCTCTTACACAATGAAATGAAAAGCATCTTTATCAGCTAATTCTTGTAAATCAGCAGATTATGACCAGGGAACACTGTATGGAGCTGAATATTGGCTTTAGTGCATTGGAAACTATGGTGGCAGTATTGGAATATCACGAAGTTTTGGCAGGTGGGTGCAACAAATGGTCACACAGAAACAGGAAGAACATGATATGCAAGTTTATCAGGATGTCTTCAATCAGTACAAGGCTGAAACATGACAGTTTCCTGGAACACATCATTACCACTAATAAGACGTGGTGTCACCACTGTAAGCTGGAGTCAAAACTATGACATGTGAATTATCCATTGAAGAAAAAGTTCAAGACACAGCCCTCAGTGGGTAAAGTGATGCACAGTGTCTTTTGCAATATGAAAGGTGGGGATCCTTTTGGATTTCCTGGAACTCGGACAAGCCATCAACTCATACTGCTACAACACAATGCTGACTAAGCAGAAGGCTCAAACTTCCAGAGTCAGGCCAGAGAAGAAGACAACCTTTTCCCTGAAACACAATAACACCAGGCCCCATACCAGTCTGAAGACAGTGCGGCACATTGCCAGTCTTGGCTGGACTGTCCTACCACATCCAGTGGACAGACCAGATTTGACATCTTCTGACTTCCATCTATTCAGGCCAATGAAAAATGGATTGCATGGACAACATTTTCTTAGCAATTGTGCCATCACAACACCTATGAATTAGTGGGTCACCTCCATTGATATAGGTAGCATGCATTACTTTCAGAGCAAACTACGTGGTATTTTCTAACATTTAAACATACTAAGGAAGAATCACAGACTTCACTCACCCCATTTCAGAATGCTGGAAAATCCACATAAAAATTTAAAGAGATAGTAGAAAAGATATAAATAAGCGTTTATAGAAACACCATTAAGATGCGAATGAACAGGAAGTAAAATAGAGCTCTCCTCCAAGAAGTCACAAATACTGCATTTTGTCCTTTTCCATCTCCCTCAGATTCCACAAAGCCAGCTTTTGGCAGTATGAAAATGTCCATGACTAAATCAACTTTGCAAAAGGAATATAATCAATGCTAAATACCACAAGATGGAAATATCACATCCTGCTCTGTAGGCATAAAGAATGTTTTTCCACTGTCTATCTCACCATATACAGAAGCACAACTTGCTGCAAGCAATAATTAATTCAGTTTTTAGTCATGAAAACTGTTTTAATTTTAAGTATTTTCAGCTTAGGGCTTACTAAATATCTATGAAAATCTCCTGGGGACTTCTATTAGCCACAGACACCAAAAGAAACAATAACATTTTTCTTTTTGTAGTACAGTACATTGCCATATAAATACACAGCCTTCTTTAAACAAAAATCTACTTTAAATTCTGTCCAATTCATGCATGCACTTTCCAAGGATTAAGAAACCAGTACTAACCACTGTGTAATCTGTACTTAGATTGCAGGTATTTTGAGAAATACATATGCATGTTTCCTTCATGAATATAATCAAATAGAACAAAGTTTTGACAATTATTCCATATCAGTCCCTGAATACTAAGTTCATTTCAGTTCTCAGTAGTTACAAATTATATGAAAAGGACTCTCACTTCATCATGATTAATTAGTAGCTTTTCTTTTTTTGGTCACATATGACAACATGAAACTTGATTTATAGCAATATTCCAATTTTAGTGCATCAGAAGAAACACAGCAGTAAAGCAATGACAAGAAGTCCAAGACTTTCTCTTTCTAATGGAGATGTTTTCCTGGTTGGTTTTTTAGTTTGTTTCTTTATTTCATTGGTTGGTAGGTTGTTTAGTTTAAACTTATAAGTCTAAAGTTATACCGATACTTTGAATATAAAATTATTTGCAGTGTGAAACTGTACAAAAGTTATTTCACATTATTTGGTTAAGGATTTATCTAAGGGTTGCATTTAAATATAATAAGAATAATGTTAATTCTCTTTGAAATTATAGTCTCTAATCATACATTGTTTTGTTTCAAAAAGTGTATATTTCCTTGATAGTGTTTGTAGGCAGTCATCAAGTGTACACAGTTGGAGAACACTGTGACAAAACCACCTTCTTATTTCTTAAACATTTTAAAGAAAATAATTAACTAATCTTGTCCACTACATTAAACATAACAATTCCAAATTCCTTCAGAACAGATAATATTCTGTACTTTGAAATGTAATTTCTAAATTGCATTTAATAATTTTACTGGTGTCTATCCATAACACAAGCTACACAGTTTAAAACTAATATATAGTTATATATATATAATCATGCGCAACGAAACAGTATATAATGAAAATTATGAAGTTAACAATAACAGATGTTGTTATGGTATGCATGTGTTGTTTGCCAAGAAGTACCTTTTGTAAGGAAAACCCAACATGAAGTTACAAATCACAGAAGGTAAAAACATTGATGAGACGTGGTGAAAATTCATTTCTGTTTTCAAGCAGATGAGGGGGGAAAAAAAGAAAAAAAAAAGAAATTATCGACTTATTTAAACGTTTTGGTGTTGACAAATTCTACTATAGTTACTGTTTTATTATACCCTATTTTGCCTCACTGTACAGAAATAGAAAGTTCATGCAAAAAACAAATATGAAATTACCTGTAACAACATTCAGCACCTGCTACTTACTCAAGAGGAGAGGAAGAAAGAAAATGTAATAATTGAGAGCAAAGCAGCTCACAGCTGGAGAAGACACCAGGATAATTTTTCACAAACCTTAAATTGAGAAATAGTTCTGCTTTGAAAATACTTGAACTATCATACCAAAACACCTTTTCTTCTGTAGGCCTATTTCTCTGTAGTGGTTATGAAGAGAAGATAGGAAAAATGAAGTGTCATTTTATTTGTATGGAAATCATAACCTGCCTACTCTGACTTAGATGCTTTGATTTGTCAATAAATGAATTTAATTATTGATCACAGGGAAAAATAAGTCAGGCTCACATTTCATTTTAAAATACAACCTCAAATCCAGGACTCTCGAAGCATTTCATGTGTTTCCCAGTGTTTAGTCCACTTTGGGATTCTTTTAGACTTATTCACCTTTAAATCATGTTACACACAACTTTGAAGCCACAAAGTACTGAGCTGTTCCTCTCTCCCTGCTTCCAATTAATTTTTGAAGCACTTTGGCTATGCAGTACCTTGTAGCAACATTAGATAGAATCGACTAACATCAGTCAATCAAATATCTTCAGATGTAATCTGCAGAAATTAAACATGGAAAAGACAAGGTAAATCCCAGAGCATTTTGTATCTCCACATAAGAAAGAAGATGGAAGAAGATAAGTTTTATTGGACAGTGGAATTAGATAGGAATTGGAATTTAAGATCAGAAATAAAGGAGGATCACGACACAACAGAGGTCATTCCGGAAATACTGCTAGTGATGACAGACACGTGTGCTTTCTTTGAACAAGTATTGATCTAGTACGTTTTATGTTTCAGATGCCTCCAGTGTTGCTGAAGGTGTCACATATCAGGTGACCTGAAACAATGAAACCCTGACTAATTGCAGCTATTAAAGATATTAGCTTGTTTTTCCTTTTATGTGGTATTGAAGTTTCCCTGAGGACACATTCAAGGCAAAAGATACAGCAGTGATTCAACACTTTGATCTTTGGCTCCCAAAGTGATCAAGTGAAGAATCTCATTTATCAGCTGGGAATCTAGATAAAATCAGAAGTACAAACAATTACCAGAAAAGAGTATAACATATCAGCATGAAAGATGTGAAGAAAAGGCACAGTGCTCACATACCCGCAATTTTAAACACTGGAGTAATTTTCTGCACAGGCCCAAATTTGCAGTTCATCAGCAAAAGAATGAAGATGGGTGGACTGGCTGGGCTGAGTTATTTTTTTGCCACATTCAAGTTTAGAAGTAACATTTACATGGCAGAAAGGAAAGTGACACAACTGCTTCTATCCTTCATAAAATTTTTGGAACATAAAACCCAAACAGGATTGTTCTATCTCTAAGAACCCAGAAGTGTCCTCTCAAGGCAGCAAGTTTTGTATAATCAGCATTTACTTGTCTTACTGAGACAAACACTACACAAATTCTTGCTGAGCAAATATCTGCTGTTTCATTTAAAATGTATTTGCACTTAATTGTAATTAATGTTTTCAAACTAATGCTTACAATGGTGCAAGACCAGATGTTCGTTAAGAATACGTTCAAGTTCCATATACATTTTTTTTTATTTTGATTTTTGTTACAGATAAAAATGCTGAGAAATACTCTTGTTTCTATTCTGTGAAAGAAGGCCCCAAGGCCTTTTTTTACTGGTGCTCTGATGTCCTAAAATACTTACATTACAGTATTGATATGCTACATCTGCCCAGCTGTGTTGGAGACAGACCCTAACTACATGACTATCCACAGTAACTATGTACATTGGATGAAATTTTGCTTTTATCAAAGAGAGAGCCCAGAAGGGAGATTCTGCTCAGAGATCAGCAGATGAAATGTGGAAACTGCTACCTTGATATACCTGCTGTAGCAGAGCCATGGCAGACAGTCTTGAATTCATTCAGTTGGGTTTGATGCCTTTAGTAACAAAGATAGTTTTGTTGCTTCTACCAGCACTAAAGAGCCAACATGAGCAGAACAATGTAGACTACCACTGAAGTGTAGCTCACACATCAAGTACTGTTTGATAATTACATTCCAGTGCCAGGGCAAAAGTCTTTTTTTTCCCAAGCAACCCACTGGACTATAACCAAGGCCAGAGGGTACATTGAAATTGCATAGGTATAAATGAGGGCATAATTAGACCTGCAGAAATCTTTATTAATGATGATGATTCACAAGGTAAAATAATTTAGCAAGGCTATAATCCTAGCTCCAGTCTGCTCTCTATGATGTTAGAAAATATAAATTACTATTCATGAACTGAGAGAAATGTATATGTAAGTCCTTTTGAGGTGAGCTTATTCCCAATCCCACCATTCTATGGCAGTTGTCACAGTACCCTACTTTGGACCAAAGCTGCACTTGTATGGTTTTATAACAGAAGCATAATCTCTTCTTATGATGGCTTCTGTCATTACAGCTCACTGCCTTCCCCTCTCATTTGGTACGTAAGAGTGATTCTCACTTTAAAAAATCAGCATTACTAAACAATCACATTAATGTTTGACTGAAAGTGGCTTGCAGCTGAGTTATACAAAACCAGTGCACGTCAGACAAAAAAAAAAAAGCAAATAGAGGTTGGTGTTGCCGTTAGGAAACTGAATACCTGGAGCGAAATTAAAGTTGGGTTACTCCTCTCTACCTGGCTGTCCTGTGCTGCAGGCTCAGTAGAGGTGGCATTATAAGCATGGCTGAATAAAACAATTTATAACAAGATTTTTGCCTACAGCATTGTAAGGTTGTATTATAGGAACACAGTAGGAAGAAATGTAATCTTTCATTGGTTTCACTTCAGTGACTGGGGCCAGATGACAGTGGATAATCAGCATGGGTCATAATTTTTCGTGGCACTGTAACGCATAGCAGCATCCTAAGAGAAACAGGTACAACGACACAGCACTGCCCAAGGAAGCAGAACAAACTGGTATCCAAGCTCCATGTGTTCAAACAAGTGTGCATGCCTTTACACACATATAAAAGCGTGCCAAATGTATACTGAACACATCTCACTCAGAGGCTGAACATAATAACCAGGAACTTGCATACATGTAAATATTTTATTAAGGTACCTAAATTATATGAATATATGCAGTAGTCTTCAGTACTTTTTCCTTGTACATTGCTTTTATTAAGGTCATCGCCTATATGTTTAACAGCTAATAATTTTGCTCTTTCCTTCAGCACGCCAAATTCTGCCATTTGTAGAGACAGTCACTCTGGCTTCAAGCAAAACACAACCGATAAACCTAAGGGGAAGAAAATACCTTAAGAGTGGGAGATGCAGCATTCTAATACATACAGTGAAAATGACCGGAAGCATCATTCTTGCTTCTGAGAAACAAGCTTTTACTACAAAACCATTCCTGAATGCTACAGGCCTCTAAATATTTCAAATATGACCCAAACTGCATACCTTCCACATTATGCACCAATCCCTAGTAGGGATCTACCACTATGTTCTTACATCCACACTGCAGCCACCAACCAAAAACTAGAAATAATTCTCTTCTATCATACTGTACGCTATGATACCATTCCAACATACATCTTCCTTTTTCTGTTGTTATGAACGATGATGCTAAGTTAGAAATGCTGAGCTCTTCTAAGTACTGCCAATGATGAAACTCCTTGAGGTTTCTGGTCAATCAGAATCATCATATTACACAACTGGTTAAAAAAATTATTTGGTGCAGTTAAATAGTTGACCTGATGTCAGGTTTAGGCAGAGGCAGGCTCTGCTTTTGGTCTTTGTGGTTGGATAGGTTACATCAATTTATTCCCTTTCTTCACCCTTGTCTCTCCCTCTCTGCTGGGAGCCACAAATCATTGTCCTCTCCGACAGCCTTGAAAACCACCTGAAATCTATGAAGGTAAATGGAATACTCTTGCTGACTTCCATGAAATTTAGATCACTCCCACAATCTTCAGCTTAAAATTCAGTGTCATTTTCACTACTAATTGAACAATTAGAAGTCCATTCATCTAAGCTTATATTGAAAAAAGCAGTTTTTCTTATCCAAATAGAGTTAGTCTTATGAGACGTGGCCCCTATAAAGCTTCCCTATAACTCTGAAATCAATTGTTATATGCTCTCTCCCAGCTTTTCCCATATCTACCTTTAGCAATTTAAGTCTCATTCCCTCTCTGAAACAGGCAATAAATCACATCCACAGTATTGAGTGAAAAATAAATCATAAACTTTGGAAAACAACCAAAAGTTTGTAAAGGAATTGTAAGAGGAATTGTCTTTCATTTATAAGGCAAGGGAAAATCACGTGTTGGGAAAGGGTTGGTGCTCTACGTGTGATCAAAGGGCTCCTTAAATAGATCCCACTAAGGATCTCAGAGCTTTTTAGACTTTTAAAACTGCTAGAAAACTCTCAATTGCATAACTAGTCCCCACAATGAAACACACCTTTTAATGTGTAACATCTTTTAAACTCAAGAGTAACTGGCCAGAGCTCCTCCTGCATCAAGCTGTGACTCATACTCTTGTTCCTTCAGAACATGGAATCATCATCAGAAATGAGTATCCAGATATTCAGAGAGAATGATTTTCCTTCATCCTGACATTTCTTTAACAACTATCATAAATAAAACGCACACTTGGACTAGTAGTGTTACATTCCATTGCTACGTTGATACACTACATTTTTCAGGTCTGAGAGGAAACATACAATCTCCAAGCTTCATTAAATACACTGACTGCTGCTATAGGTTTCTTCTAATGATTTTACCTTCTCACATATCCTTGTATATATTTTAAGATATTTGGAAATAAAACTTTTTATCATTCTGAAATTAACTCTTTCTTCCCAAAATATAAAAAGATAGAAGATTTAATAAAAGGGCATATTTTTATGAGTTGGTACTTCAGGAAGACAGTTTGGAGGCTGGAACTTATCAGAACCACATGTTAAACAAAGAAAACTTTTTCTTTCTAAGCTCATCTTTGTGTTTCCGAAGGAAAAAAAAAATTAGAAATAAAACAATTCCTTCTTTTTCCTAAAATCTCTAATGAAAAAAGTGCATTCATTGTATAAAATTAAATAGGTTCTGATAATGAGAAATATATTACATTTACAGAGTAGACTGTTCTATTTATATAACCTTTATTTATTGTAGATATAGCTTTCATCTTCTGCCTTCATAATTTCTGAGTGAAAAATACAATTAGTTTTATAATAAATACTGAGTTCAAGCATTTGTAACTTCTATTCTTACTTAGCCATCATTTTAGAATGTCTGTAAGGCTAAAAATGGATGTGGCAATTTTCCTAAGATTTAAAAAATTTAGAAGTCAATATGGTGCTCTGCTTAAAAATTCTACTTGCATTTTATCTGCCACTGTGTTTGCCCTAATTGTTCACTATTGTGATAGTGTCTGAGTTGAATACTGTATGTCTGTATGTATGTTAGCACTCAGCAATTACCTCATTACCTCAGCAATAATTATACTATTTCTGACCTCTTTGTGTAGCTGGCAAAAGTTCAGAAGTTGTGGTTTTTTTGTTGTTGTTGCTGGGTTGTTTTTTTTCGTTTTCTTTTTTGGTTTTGCAGTGTATTTTCTTTTAAAATATATACATCATCTTTAAGTAATTCACAAAAGTAGAAAGTTTAAGAAATGTAGGAAAGAAATATTAACTTTCCAATAATCCCTCATATTCTTACAGATAGGAAGGAGTCACATCAACACTGTGATTATATGCATTAAGTTTGAATTATAACAGCATTCTTTGACAACCTCTGTTCTTTTTACTACTCAGTGAACCAGAGTATGATTTCATAACCGATTCTGTAATATCCATGAATTACAATGATTTTTATTTTTTAAATGAAACTATTTATTAAATGCATTTCTATTAGCAGGCAGTGTTTAAAATGTTTAATATTTCACTGGATTTCTGCACCGGAATACTTTTCTTCACTATAACGCTTCCAAATAACAGACACAATGCTAACTACCTCAAGCAGTTGGCACAACACCAAGAAAACACAAGTAACACATTTCTCAGTATTGCACTGCTTCAGTTGCTTACTTACTCATTTCTTATTTTATCAGCTTCTCAAATGAGAGGTGTTTCAAGATTAGAAATATTTATAAATGAAGACATCTAATTTCTCCCACTGGTATATGTATATGTATATGTTTGACTCGTTGAAGTTAAATGTCAAAGGGAATTAAATGTAAATTTAAAATTGCGATTCTAGAAAAATTGTAAAAACCTATATATTTGCATCTCTCTATATGCAAGCCATGTGTAGTTCATTAACATTATATGTCAGCAAGGTTGCAGGTCAATTTAGAGATCTGATTGCAAATCAAGGGAAAACCACTTTCAAATGACATCTGGCTTGACCTTCAAACCCTAATAATCTAGAGCAAATCAGATCGTTAAATTATAAACCAAAATTAAGTTTATGATTAATAGAGTTTAGAAAATGAATTGTAATGGATAACTGGGCTTTATTTGGTCCATGGAATATTCACGAGCAGATCACAGCTTCTTGGTATTTCTTGACATATTGTTTTTAATTTCCCAATTCACAGGTCATAATCAAAGCTGAAGTTCAAATGTGGTATCTGTTTGCTGAATGTAGAAACAAGGAAGGACTTTTAACTCAAATGTAGATGTGGAAGGTAATTCAGATTTCATTCTTTAACTATGAAGGATAAAGAAAGTTTTACTGGATGTCTATTTCAGACGTATACATAATGGGATCAGTGAAATGTCTACTTGATTTGTGAGACGTACACAACGCAGATGAGATTTTCATCTATTCCAGTGGTCCTCACAATACACAAAAAACATAAGTTCTATTTTCTGTGAGGAAAAGTATTTCACTTATCAAGTATGAGGAAAAAAGTAAGCAATTATAAGGTGAGTTCCTGGGCTTCTCTCTTTCAAAGCACGTGCAAATGAAATGAGAAGAAACTGATCGATAGGTGTGCCAACTAGAATTTATAGTTAGAATGTGGCATTCTGCTAACTTATCAGCATTAGCAATGATCCTTAACAAGAAATTACCATACGTCAAAGCATGGACAGTACTGTAAAATGACAAGACTGAATTTTTTAAAGTGATGATTCTGTTTCCATGAGAGAGAAAAAAAAAAAAAAAAAAAAAAAAACACAAAAAACCTCACATCTTATCATAGAGTAGATTACATACCAGTCTGAAAAGATAATGCACAAACTTTTATCCTGTACCTATAAGACTTCCAGATGCTGAGTCTGGATCATCTATATGTCAGTAGAAGCTTATTAACACGTGGCTCTTCCAGAAAATGGAGTTAAGTAGACTGTATAGGAACTGTTGAATCATGGCCTGAACCTCTGATTGGTCAGCTGAGACAAGCACTGAGTCAACCACAGGAGCACAGGTGAAGGCAATTCACCCGTGTGATCGGAAGGAGTGGAGCCTGGCTCCACCTCTCCTAGACCCCATTTAAGGGCTGTCAATGGTTTACGGGCTGGTCCAGTCCGGTTCCATGACTAGTGGGGTGGAGGGATTTTTTTGCAAAAATCCATGCCTCTGGAAAAGGAAAACACGGAAGCACCCCCCCCCCAAAAAAAGAATAATTAAAAAAAACAGCAGCAATGATCTGAGAAGAAACAAACTAATTTACTAAATATAGTACCGGAATGCACGATAACACATTATAATACAATACAATTCAATATAATTGTTAATAAAATCAAATATAATTGAGAGAAGGATTGTCCGAGAGCTAAAGGTCTTACACTAATACTGAAGCCTTGCGTGCAATCGGAAGCAGCAGCGAGATGATCTGAAAGCAAGCATGACAAGACAAGAAGAAAGGAGACGACCCAGGTCAGGTGACCTACAGGCCTTATATCTGTTCCCCTGAGCAGGAATGACAACAGTACTCAGTCTTCTGGGGAACGTAGTTCTTCTCTTCCAGACAAGTACCCAAAACTAGAGCATTTGCTCTTTAACTCCCAGTACACTGCATGATGTTATGATGTGGAATACCAATAACCAAAAATCATAAAACCATGACAGGGCTAACAGCCACCAAGGGAGAATCTTGTTCTAGAGATTGTTCCTTTTTGAGTTCTTCCTGTGAGTCTACAACATGAGTGAGCATTTTCTATCTATTTCCAATTATAGTCTTTTTAGCTATTCTATCTGTGGTTACCAATCTTACCCCACCAGTCTGTGTATTTGTTGACTATACAGTAGACTATACTCTAACGCAAATTATAAGATGTTTCCTATAGGCTTACATTTAAGATAATGGTAGAAATACTTCAATAAGTATAAAAATCATGTCTGATTTTAGCTCTTAACTTGTACCACTGTTAGAACAGATGTTGTTTTATTCTCTAAGCTAATTTATCTATTTATTTATGTAGCATTTATCACCATAGCACATGTGCAATGTGCAATTTATAATTTCTTAAAGCATTCTTCCCACAGTATATGAGAGACAAACAGGCAGTTTACAAACAAGATGTGGAGACAAAAATTTAAACTTTGAGACTTGAACAGTTTTGTGGCTGAACCCATGATTTAGATAAAGATTCTTAGAATGAAAGGTCCCTCATTTATTACAAGGGATTTTACTCAAAGCCATACGTGGCTTTCATTTAAGGACACACATTAACAAGTACAAGACAAACACAAATCAGACTTGTTAGGTGTATCATGAAAAACATAAGAATGAATTTATACCTTTGTTAAAGTGACCTGCTTTGGGACACTTGCTTTAGTTCCATGCAGAGCCTGAGATATAATAATATTGCCACCTTATCTTTCACAGCAGAGCATTCTAATTTTGGGAATACTTATAAAAGCTTGCAGTACTGAAATAACACCAAAATCTTTAAAAAGTTTAAATTCAAACCTTTGGTAACTTCATCCCCAGTATACATCAACATTTTCTAAATAAACTGTTGCTGCAGCAATCTTACAGTTTTATGGGGCCAGTCTGCTGATTAATAGACTTTAGGGCAAAAAAATGCTCTTGTAGAGTAGAATCTTTTGAAATACCAGTCACACAAGAAAGGATATAACTGGTGTCTGGTTCAATTCTTTCCAAGAAAATAATAAACACTAGCTTTTATTGACAGTTTAGAGATTTTTCCCTTCTAGAGTTGGTGTAAATGCAAAATCAAAGTAACAATACAGAACAAATTAAGTTTCCCATCATATTTACAAGAAAGAACCTTCCGTGGTTATAGAGGTAGCAGGAAAGCAAAGCAAGTAAAGCCATACTTCCTACCTTCATATCCTTTCCACAGACACTAAAAATGCAGTTGATGCAGCATCACAGATCCTCTCTAGAAGTCTCCAGACTTTGAAGAAGGTTCAATTCAAGGCAGCAATAGGGGGAAGTCATGGCATCTCTCTTGCACTTCAGCCAGGCTACTGTGGGACACAGCCCTGCTAGGACCCTCTGAAAGCCTGGGAAGGGGGCAGGTCCTCATCTCATGGGCATCAGAGCTGCACCTGCACTAGTGTTTCAGGATACATTTTGATCTGAGAGGATGTGAGACAAGAGGCTAGCAGAGGCAACAAGCTGTGCACTTGGAGCAGCACAGAGGGTTATGAGTTCTATTCAGCGCACACAGGCATCCATTTTAGATGATCAGCAATAAGTGGCAAGCAGGAACTCCCTAAGCAAGTACAGTCTTACTGAAACTTGAGAGACAGCAAACCACAAAAAAGGAGAGAAAAGCACATGGGCATTTAGGTCCCAAACATAACTACACAAAGGGTCACCTATGAATTTAGTAGCGTATGGGTCATCAATAAACAGAGATCAGACAGGCCCTGCCTTTTAGAAGCTTCAGTAAATCCTCCTTTATATAAATAACAGGCTATTATATAAATAGCAGCTCTGTGGAGAAGGACCTGGTGGTTCTGGTGGACAGCATGTTGGCCATGAGCCAGCAGCATGCCCTTGTGGACAAGAAGGCCAACGATGACCTGAGGTGCATTAAAAAGAGTGCGACCAGCAGGCTAAGGGAGGTGATGTTGTACTCTGCCCTGATGAGGCCACATTTAGACTACTGTGTCCAGTTCTCAGCTCCCCAGTTCAAAACAGACAGGGATCTCCGAGAGGGAGTCAAGTGGAGGGCCACAAAGACAATAAAAGGCCTGGAGCACCTCTCATTTGAGGGAAGGATGAGTAACCTGGGTCTGTTCAGCCAGAGGAAAAGAAGGCTGATGGGGGATCTGATAAATGTTTATAAACATCTAAAGGCAGGCAGAAGACAAATGGATGAGGCCAGGCTCTTCTCAGTGGTGTGTAGTGACATGACAAGGAGTAATGTCCTAACACTTGAACACAGAAAGTACCGTATAAGCATACGGATCTTCTTTATAGTAAGGGTGAGGGAAAACTGGAACAGGCTGCAGAGAGAGGTTGTGGAGTCTCCTTCTCTGGAGATATTCAAGACCCACCTGGATGTCCACCTGTACAACCTATTGTAGGGTACCTGCTTTAGAAGGGGGGCTGGATTCAATGATCTTTTGAGGTCCCTTCCAACTCCTGCAATTCTGTGATTCTATAATGTCTTGCTAGAGAAGACTTTATCAGGAAATTAAGAAGTGAAAGTGCGTGGTTCCATCCCTAACCAAACCTCCCATTCCTCTATGAATTAAACTTTTCTCATGGAAAACAAAGTAATTCAGGATTACTTGTCAGACCTTCATCTGTAAGACAGCATTACCTAGCTTCCTACTATGTTTAACAAGAATTATTTTAGTAAAAAGATCTTGGTATAGAGCAGTGTGGAAGTTCATTAAGGCTGGCTATCTTCTTTGGCTTTGGATGCAATAGTGTGGGCAGTCAATGCATATCTGCATGCAGCACAATATGTAGTGCTAACAATACAGCAGTGTCTATATGCTCTGATGAGGAGCAGAGTGCAATTGTAGAAAGTTGTATTATAGGTACTACTTCTGTGTTTCATAACATTCTATTGTCTGAAATTGGATATGATAGCAATTCAGTCTGAAGGAAATTATGAAGGTGGCAAAATAATCCCATCACTAAGTCAGCTCTGGCATGAATTACTGTACATACGTATATGTTTCTCTATGTCTCCCTCCAATTAAATCAGTGTTTTCTGTCACATTCTCCAAAATAACAAGGTTGAAAAGAACGTGATTGTTGATGGGGTTCTAGAAAAACACAGCAAGGAATCACAACGCAATTCACGGGCTCTTTCCCATTCCTACTAAGTAGCAGCAGTGTATGGCTTAAATATTGTAAGGTGCAGTTTCAAGTAGACAGATATGACTGATCAGATAAACTGCTGTCACACGCCAACTGTTTTAATCAGAAGAATTTTTAAATCATAATTAAAGTAGAAGAATTTCAAAAGACACTTCTATATTCAAATTATAAGTGATCAAATAATATTCCATACATTTATTATATATACATTTGTTTCCATGTTGCATTATTAGATTGTTTTGATGTATTCAAATATCCTTACCTGTGAGAAATAAAATTTACTTTTTAAAGAAGTTTTAGCAAAATTCCTTGCCCAGAGTAATCCTAAGTGCATCTGAGGGAAGGAGTTAATTTCATCTGAAGTAAAATTAGTTCAAATATCCTAAAATGCAAGTACGTGTGTTCCAGTAACTTATAACACATTCACATATGTTAATATTTAGCTTCCCTATATATGTGGAAGTGAACACATTTAAGTGAACATTCCCTAAAAGCCCACAAGAACTCTGGGCCTTAGCTGCCTAATTTGATGCTAAGCTTCTGTGTTAAAAGGCAAGAAAAGAAAGCAGGTTTTATGAGCTGTGATGGTTCAGGGGAATACTGCAATGCAATGAAGCTAACAGCTGTCCTACTCCATTCCTTCCTGCCGAGCGGTATCGAGGGCAATGAGCCGGAACAGGTTTGGATATGCTCCCAGTTGACCCCACCAGGGCTGCACTCATGGGCAGCAGCAAAAGAGAACAACCAAATGTGACAGCACTGGGGCCACTGGAGAAGGCGCTGAGGGCAAGATCTGGCTGCTGATCCAAGCACTTGCTCACGACAGGAATGCCAGACAAAAATACGATAAGGGAATTTGAGCAAGCTGAAAGGAAGCAAAGGATTTCACCAGGTTAGACTCCAGAGGAATGCAGGAGTCTATCCTGGCAGATAGCATGCAGTAAGCAGAATCAAACCTAAAAAGAACAACAAATGCAGCTAATAATGAATAAAACCAAGACCTAGTAGCAGCATTGTATTCAGCATTGATTCTGTTATTAAAATGAAAATCTGCAATACAGAAAAATTAAAAATGTCCTACTGATGTCCAAATATCCTGCTTCTGTAGTTATCAAAAACTCACCAGCATACTTATAGCATAAGGGTTATTTTTTACTTCTGTTGTTGTATTTTGTTGGTGGGTTTTTTTACCTAGCATATTTTTAAAAAATACATTTGGTTTCCTTCTCCTATGCAGGAAATTATTTCATAGCACATACTTCCTATGAAGGAGAGTCTATAGCCCTTGGTTTGTTTGCAGTATATTTTAAATAACAGCAGGAGTTATGATTATCATTATGCTTTTAACACTAATCACAGTTTAGCAAATCAGAATAGAAATGTATTGTGAAAGCAGAAGAAAATCAGAAAGAGCAGGACTCCACCCCAAAAGACAGGCAGTTCTAGACATTTGCAGGAGAGGTCTAAATTAGGATCCTGGCAGCCCAAATTTCCTTCTGTAATCAATGGTGAGAGGAGGACCCCGCTGGGGCACTGCTCAGCTTTCCAGCAGGCTGCAATGCTCTGTGCCAGCCTTTCTCAGTCATCAGCAGCTCCTGAGCTATTTTTTAGCAGAGTGGGATGCTTTTTGTCTTCTCTCTACTTGTACCACTCCCTGCTGTCCTCAGATTTAAGCTACTCATCTAGCTCTGTTTTCAGACTAAAACTCCTTGCTCAGCACTGTTCCTCTGACATCAGACCATGCCAGTGTCTCTTGACCACCTGTAAATGTTCTAAGTTGCCATTTTCCCTGCTCCTCTTCCTCTGCCCTCCTCCTTCGTCTGCCTGACTCAGGACAGGTCACAACCACATTTCCCATTGTGGTTAACTGCCCCAGACTTCTATGCCAGGCAGAACTGGTGAGTGAGAGAGGACCAGTGCTCTGGGAAGGAAGGCAGAAGAGTGGCGTCCCCCCAAAAGCCACAGCCTCTCAGACAGGTCTGTCTTGGGACCAGTGCTCTTCAACATCTTTATCAGTGACACTGATGACAGGATTGAATGCACCCTCACCAAGTTTTCTGATGACACCAAGCTGAGTGGTGCGGTTGACACAGTGGAAGAAAGGGATGCCATTCAGAGAGACCTCAAAAGACTTGAAAAGTGGGCTCCAGTGAACCTAATGAGGTTCAACACAGCAAAATGCAAGGTTTTGCATGTGGGCCAGAGGAATCCCAGGCATACATACAGACTAGAAGGAGCAGTCCTTGAGAATAGCCCTGCACAGAAGGACATGGCAGTCCTGGTGGATGAAAAACTTAACATGAGCCAGCAGTGTGCTCTTGCAGCTCGGAAAGCAAATGGTATTCTGGGCTCCATCAGAAGAGGGGTGGCCAGTGGGGACAGGGAGGCGATTGTCCCTCTCTGCCCTTGTGAGACCCCATCTGGAGTACTGTGTCCAGGTCTGGAGCCTCCAGTATGAGAAAGACAGAGAGCTGTTGGAGGGGGTCCAGAGGAGGGCCACAAAGATGATCAGAGGGCTGGAGCACCTCCCCTAAGAAGAGAGGCTGAGGGAGCTGGGCTTGTTCAGCCTGCAGAGAAAGGACTGCCTGGTGATCTCATTGCAGCCTTTCAGTACCTAAAGGGAGCCTACAAACAGGTGGGGAGTCAACTCTGAAAGGGTAGATAACAGCAGGACAGGGGAAAATGGTTTTAAGTTGAAGGAGGAAAGACTTAGGTTGGATGTCAGTGGGGAAGTCATTTACTGTGAGAGCGGTGAGGTGCTGTAACAGGCTGCCCAGAGAGGCTGTGGATGCCCCATCACTAGAGGTGTTCAAAGCCAGGCTGGATGGGGCCGTGGGCAGCCTGGTCTAATATTAAATGTGGAGATTGGTGGCCTTGCATGTGGGGTGGGGACTGGAGATTCATGATCCTTGAGGTCCCTTCCAACCAGGGCTATTCTGTGATTCTGTGAGAGGGCAAGGTGCCCCTCAGGGACTGGCATGAGTCTGAACAGTGAGATGTTATGCTGCATTGCCAAGCCCTACAAGACAACACGAGTTCTGATCAGAGGGGTGAATGACTGATGTGAGCATATGTCTAATGCTAATTAATTATCTTATGGGTTAAAGGGGACGTTGAAATCCTAACACTAAATGAGATCGGAAAGATACTTCCTGTGAGTTTAATTAGAGCAATACCTCTCTGATTTCAAACAGCAGAACATAACTGCAGAGGACCCCTCCTGTCCTCACAAAGGTTATATGCCATAATTTAATCTGCAGCAGTAAAATAATTAATATAAACATTAATGATGCCTAACAATGGGCTAAGCACAAAATCAACTTTATAAATAGCAACATTGAGTTCACACTGTTTTGCTTACAAAAAAAATTACTTGTCCATGCTGATTTCATACAGATGCTCATTAGTTTAAATTCCAGGTAGGGTGGATTATCAAGTGCTCTTTATTCTCTTTGAACCAGTGAATACTTTTATTCAGCAGAATAAAAAGATTCAGTTATGCATGAATTATCTGAATTTTCAACTACATTACATAGTACAATTAAAATATAATTAGCTTTTATTTTTTCTTTACATTATAATCTCCTTCTTAGTAATCTATTCATTTTAACTATGTTCCCTGACCTCTTATTGCAGAAACTTTACATTTTCTGGTGAATATTTATAAACAAATTGTCTTCAACTCTCCACAGGCTTGGTTATTTGAGGATAACCACATCAAAGGTTCTATGGGGTAAGAATGTCTTCCAGAATAACAGTGTTTGGACTTTGTGAAAAACAGTTCACTTTAAATACTTGCATCTCTTGTGGTGAAGTTGTTCCCATTTATTAAACTGCCCCTTTTAGAAGGATCACTGTCAGCTAGAAAATCACATTAATTTCAAGAACAATTCTAATTAGCATTGTCAATCCAAATGGTAAAGTAATAGGCACATTCACGCAGTAACATGTTGGTGCTTGAAGAAATGAAGTTCTTGCTACCTAAGGTAATGCTATAGTCTGAGAAGAATAATTGACAACTACTTCCAAGTGCGATAGTGAATTAAGTTTGTTTATGGCATAATTAGAAAGCAAAAAAGATACGTATGTGCCAGATTTCAAATTGGCCATTTTCTACCTGCAGTGCTTAGAATGTTCAAATGTCCTCTGTAATGCATTGTACCTTATTATTTTCAAACAGTATATCAAGTTGCATCATGTCACATCCCATTATATTAAACGATACAACAATTCTATTACATTCACCCTGAGGTATTAAAATGCTAGAAATGTAAATGGAAGAAAATAAAACCTAGTAGAAGAGTTAATGAAATAAAACTGGAAAAAATAAATCTGTTAATCAGCTTTCAAAGTGGAGGTTTTGCAACTAGTGTAGTTTTTTGGTGTTTATTCTTTGATCACACATTCTTTCCTAAGTATAAGAAGGACTCAGAAAGGCCTTCCAGAACTAGAGGCACACCTCAAAAAAGCCAATGAAAATTCCAGGACTAAATGCAAGATTGGTTTTGAAAACCTAAGATTTCCATGCTAATTACTGCTTTAAATAATCCTTCTGCAAAGTAAGATCACTTTGAAAAAATGAGATTCTATACAGAGAATTCATTCTGAAATCTGTCCTCTAGTTCTAGTATGTGTTTAAGGAAAGACAGATATCTATCACTTTCACAATGTTCAAAGAGTTAATTATTTAAAGCCAGCACTTTGCATTACACACAAATGCAAGATTTCTGTTATTTTTTGCTGTGAGAAAGACATTGAAGAACCTGCATCCCTCCATTAGTGAGAATATTTCAAAAATCATTTTAAAATGTCTGGCAGATGGCAAAATCTCTTAAAAAAGCTTATTTAAAAGTAAAACGTTAGACCAATATAATTAAGAGATTTAGTAGCAAATGAATCCTTACAATTTTTTTTTTTTTAATTAAGCACTACCATTATCAGAATTGATGTACAGTTTGGACATAAGTGAGGAGCCTGAATCACACTGCTTGCAATGCAATGGACAGTATCATCATGGAAAACACACCACGACAATATAACTAGCATATCATAACATGTAATAACATAGAAGTCGTTTTGTTTTCTTTTTAGTAGTTTTATAATCCTGTTATTCTGGGGCCTTGCATTTAACCAAGACAAAGATCCACCTGGATCCCCAGCTCGAACCATAAATATGGCTTAGAATCTATTGCTGTAAAATGGAGAAATACATATGTATTAGTATGTATATAAATATATATATACACACACTTTTTTTTTTTTAAAGGGAAAAGAATGTAATTTCTTTTTGTGTCTTTTTAGAGGGGCTGGAAGATTCAGCAAAGTAAATGAGTACCTGATTACTGAAACACTGAGAAAGCAGCAGGCAGGAAGCTGTAGTGAAGGGTCAGCAGTTCTCCTGAATGTACCCACAGCCACATTAATTTTGAAATCTTTTGAAATGCTATTCACATTCTCATGCAATCTAGCAGCAGTTGTGAAAACATCTTTCAATCATTTATAATAGCTTTAAAATTATATATCACCTTTCATCTGAGTGGAACTGAAAATGTTCTTCTAACTTTATTCACTTATTTTAGACTTTATAAGGCTTAAAACAAAGAACTCTTTAGCTTACTTATAAATAGGCAAATTATCATAATGTAACCCGACTACTATAAGTTGCCTAGACAGCAAAACATACAGCTTCAAAACTGCAAAATCACCTGATTCTTTTCTTCCTGAGAATTTGTTCAGTTACTTACAGATATATAAAGGAGCAACATATAGTAGGTTCCCAAGTGAGGCCTCTTTACAGTCAATTCAAAGTTTTATTTATTTTATTCTCAAAAGTGCAGGCTATGAGAAGACATATCCTATCTACTAGCACCAGAATCCAAGAATGGACTTGGAGCCAACCCGATATTTACAGAGTTAGCCACTCTACCTTTGTATCACTTCCAGGAGGTGAAAGTCTTCAACTCTCCCCCAAGGAGGATGGAAGTCCACGTTATTAAAGGCACATAGCAAGAGACTTGTCCCAGCACTTAAGTCCTCAGTCCTGGTGCCTCCTAATCACTCCGTAAGCCAGTGAGGACTTGGGTAGGGAGAGCCAGTGGCTCCCTGTGCTCCTCTCAGACCAGACACTAACAACTCTGGCTTGTTTCCCAGCCAGTGAAAGGTCCCTAGGCAGGCAATGTGGTCTACTTGCCACCTGGTGGCAAATGCCCCAGCTCCACCATTATCAGCTGACTTAGCATCTGTCAACGGAAATACCAACTCCTGAAGACAATGACTCTCTAGGGACTGCATTCTACTATCCTTTAAATTACTGGCAAAGGTTAAGATTTCAGAGGTGTCAAAGTATCAAAAGGATTATAAATTTTAGGAATGTAATATCCATGGCCCTTAGATACTGTTAAAAACCATTATTCTTCACATCTATTTTATCTTTACGAAAGTCAGTCTTATGTTCTCCTTCTATTGTGTTTGTCATCATAACTGAAATAAAGCTAAAATAAGAACTGTTGTTTTTATTACCTGTGTATAAAAACTCCACTAAAAGTGAGATTTCCATTGCTCATATCTAAATAAAATCTCTTTGGCAACTCTTTTTCACTCCTTGAATGTATCTGAGTAGGTCTTAACACCAGTGTGTTTCTTGTACTTTTTCTTCTCTTTTCACAGTATGTACTTATGTTTGAAATATGAAATGTAAAATTAAGTCAATAACAATAGTACTTTACAGCAATACTAATTCAGTTGGATATAGTAGTATCCAGGATAGACTTGCAGCTGAGCACAGAAACGATGACATTAAATGCTAGCAGGGATTGTACCAGCTTAAATAGGACTATGGCTATAAGTACGGAATGTGCAAATTAATATGTCTGAGCTAAATTAAAATTCAGTTTTGATTTTTTGCAGGATATAACATTGGGCTGAACATAAAAATATTTTAAATATTCAAATAAATAAAATTGGTCAAGGAAGTAAGAAATACACATTGACTAAAATGAGGCCTGTTTAAAAAAAATTAAGAGAAAAAGAATTCAAGATATGTGAAGGGTTGAAAAGTAATAAGGTCTGAATGACTTAGTGATGACTGTCATAAAAATCTGGCAGGGTATTCTATTTACAATATGTAATAAAACTGTCAAACATAGAATTTATAAAAGCATTTGCCCTAGAAAACTAAATCTTTTTGCCAAGGGCAAGTTAATAACCTCTACAGTTCATTTGAATATATAGGCAGAGATGTTTTGACTAATAGAGCATCACAAGGTGAGCAGTAGGTAGACTAACTGATATTGTGACAATGGGACAATCAACAGAAGACAACATCCTGTTAGAATACAACTGAAAAAAATCATGTGAATTTTGTATTAATTGTGACTTGTCACTAATGAACATATGCTGTGCACGCATGTGTGGGTTTTACTGATTATAGATTTATATACCCAGCAACCTCATGTTAATTAATGTTAAAATAATTCCTCCTCAGATACTCAGAAAGGATGCTGACTTGTGAGGCTGCAAATTGAATTCTCAGCTATTGCTCTTAAGATTAAGTGGGGCTGACTGATTTGAGAGATTTCAGTCACCAGCAGATCATTCAACATCCAAGATTTTTCTCCCATAAAAATCCTTGGATTGCAAATTGACATATTTTCAATTGAAGTCTCAAAAGCACAGTTAAAATTTAACTTGGAACAGTGTCCGGCATTACAAATTATGAATCATCCAGGGGAATGGCTGATACTTAAGAGTAGGAAAAAATGTCTGCTAGTTCAGGAAGAATGAGCAACGAGTACCTCCTATCCTTGTTAGATGTTAAAAAAAAGTACAATGATAATTATCATTTCAGAAAAAAAATATATTTATTTCAGTCCAAGACATTTTTCTGCCCTGAATTCTGTGTTACCACAGACAACTTATACCTGAGCTCACTACCTTAAAGCTGGCTTTGGATATCTCCACAGTGCTCCACAATCAAAGCCATGACTGAAGCCTAGACACGCCGTGTAACAAGCTATGGTAGCTCCCCTAATACGCTGGCAGCTGAGCTTTTCTGGGGGGAAAAAAAAATTCAGAATAGATCATGTTAGATGTACATGAATTAAAACCCTGATGCAGGTATTTCTGTGCAAGGCACTTGGTGCTTCTGAGCAAGGGAAAGACTGACTAAATTTGGTTAGGCTTGAGAGCAGTCATCCTCAGAGATGAGTTGCAGAAGCAGCTGGGAAGAGCTTATATGACAGGCTTCTGGCTACCCAGACAACAATCTGGAAACCTTCCTGTCCTGCTCATGAAGTGCTGTGCCTGTATATGTGGTTGCACAGATTCCACTGATCGCAATTTGTAGTGAAACAATGGTTGTTTTACCTTAACGTTTAGAACCTCTGCATTAGAAACCAGTTCAGTTCACCTGACATACAGCTTTCCCAAATGTCTTTAACATATCATAAAACAGACAAAACCAGAAAGAGATGGCTCTCAGATCCTCAAGTTGAAATTAGCTGAATTGCACATTATTGTACATTTATATGAATCACTAATATACAGGTGCCTGATGAGTATTTACATTTGAAATGATACTGATAATCTCCCTGTCTCTTTCACTCCCATCTATGCAGGAAGTAATGACAGCTTTTATTTATTTTACTTTCTTACTATCATGGCATTGCACTAAGAACTTTTAAGAGGTGAGTATGTCAAATATACTTATTTTTTTTTTTTCCTGGAAAGGTGGCAATACATGCTGCTATTCAAATCTCCTGCATATCCAGCTTCAGCCTCTCACCTAGCTGTTTTCCTGGAAACATAATCATCCTGGAAAGCTAATGGTAACAGAGGAAGAGGTAATGCCTCAGAGTGATAAGGCAGTGCTAAGGAAGCCACAATTTGACACAGAAAGATTAAGCAGTACACTCATTTGTGAAGTGATACTGAGTGATGATTTTGTTGTTATCAGGTTGTAACATATGTTCAGGTCAGCAGCATATGTATTGCAACCTCAATTTCAAAATTATTTTTTTGGAAGAAGATCAGTGCTCAATTTCTGAAAGCCAAAACTTCAGCTGAGTTAGAGAAGCTGGGCCAGGTTAGAGGAGATTAGGGGTAATGTCTGTTACGGCATGTCTTCTGCCACTGCCAAGCCCTCTACTAACACACCCTGTCAAGTTTGTTTAGGAGGCAGAACAGCTGATGCTAGCAGCAGCTCTGTGCTCCCTGTCCTTGCTATGTCCTTGGAACTCCACGCACACACCCATGCATGTGCCCTTCTTGTAAGAAAATCATGTCATTTTGCTACCATTCAGAATTAACCAAGGGAATGTACCCATTAACTCAACAGGGCTCCAGCTCTGCCCTAATAGATGATGGTGCTGACCACACACCGCTTGACTGCATATGCTTTATAGTACAGCTACTGCTGTAGCAGCATCAGTGATGGGGTGTCCGTAACCACCTTTTGGCTGCTTGTTGCTGTTGTCATCCTTCTGTAGCCAGTTTTCTACCTGCTACTTTTGGCCTACTGCCTTGCTATCTCACAGCTTCCTTCTCCCACCAAGCATCCTAGCTGTGGTCACATAATTACCTTTATTTTTCTCTACTCAGACTATGGACTATATGCTTTCCCCACTAGTTAGACACTCTTCCTCTAACTCATACAGATTACAAATCTGGCCACAGAAGTAATGGGCTGCCAGAATACAACAAATAGCCTGGTAGCTAATGGAATAACAATAACAACAGCAATGCACTGAATGAACTCAAGCAGAAAGTGACCTGGAGAGCTCTAGAACGGAAAAAGAGTATGAACTTCAGGCTTATTTTGTATTTATAACAATTCAACTGAGCTGTTCAATATAAGCATGCCATTTATGATCCAAATAACCAGACTAAAGGTAATCCATTCATGAACGTGAGTGAATGAGGTTAATGATGTCTTGTCATATCACACAAGTACTCCAAACTCATATGGAAATATGTCTACAATATAATGGATGTTGGGGAACTGTTACAGTAGGTAGACTAGTTGCCATAGTCTTTAAGCACTTCATAAAGCAGTAAAAACATTTTTTTTTTCCCTAGTGGAAATACAGTATCCAACAGACATACTGCCAAGGAACAAGCGAATCTCCTACTGTATAGCTCTCAAGCTATTCTTGTATTAAAAGGTTTGAATTGCAGAAATTAAAAACCTAGCTTACTATTAAAAAAAAGAAATAAAAATAAAACAGCTTTAAAATTCAGCCACAGGAAGGAACAATTTCCACTAGGAAGGTTTGCCCCAAGCCTCATCTAACAAGGACTTGAACACTTTCCAAGATGGGGCATCCACAGCTTGTCTTCACAACCATCCCCCCATCTCTCCCATTCAGAAAGCAATTTCATCCATAAACTATATGGGCAAACTTCACTCAAAAGTCATCAGAACCAAGTACTAAGCCAGTTGCACTACCATTTGCTGTATCAAAGAGTGTAAAGTATTTGAAAAGATAGAAGAGAAAAATATCACACCGAGTTGCAGTATTAGCACTATTAGAGTTCACTTTTGCTGTTGTTATTGAATGTTCACAGAAGCTCTAAGAGGACACCTGATGAGCAGCTTAGTACCAAGTGAAGAAGTGAACTACTTTTACAACATACACTTGTCTCCTTGACTGGAAAACTTTAAACAATAATAATTATAAGAAAGGGAAGAAAAGCCATGACTGCCCTATAAGCCATCATTTAGGTGGCAGAAAGCTGTAATTCCTACTTTTAGTGAGATTACAGGTTAATAAGCAACAACAAACAAAACAAAACACACAGGTTCTGATACCTGTTCCCTACAGAAAAATCCTAGTACCAGATTTCTACTACATTACTCTAAGTACATCCTCAGTCAGCATCCTGTCCCCAAATTGATAACCAGAATGGAATATTAGGGTACAACAGATATTTGCCCTATGAAAAGATCTATTATAAGCTTTTCTTTTGGGGAGGAAGAGAAGAGCAGTAAAAAAAATGCAATTATCTCAGGGAAAACAAATTACCTAGAATAATGGAAACCAGCTCTTTAGGTACCTTTTGTAGGTTTCCAAAACCCATGGGCGGGGATGGGATGTTGGGAGAACATCAGCAACCAGCTTTGGTTCAGCTCTCTGGTTTGCTATCAAGTTTTATTTGCTTTTACCATTTGTTAGGTGTCTGAAAGTACAGATAGAAACATTTTTTTTCATAATTATTGATAAACAAATTCACAGCCTAAATTTCTAAATAGCAGTAATGTCCATACTGAACCTACATGGTATAATTAATGACCTCATATTCAAAATTGCATGATTGAGAACCTAAGAAACAGAAATTGTTCAATTCTTAGTGAAAT